>CM035443.1:84529277-84594277 GCA_020310875.1 Ceratopteris richardii
GTTATTGGTTTTGCCAACACTTGAGTCCATTGAAAAGCATGCATGCGAAGGTTTCATTCTTGGAAAAATGCATCGTGCTTCTTTTCCAAAAGATAGTCATACACACACTACAAAAAAAGTACAACTTGTTCATAGTGATGTATGTAGTCCCACCAAGACTGCATCTTTTGGGAAGCATGTATATTTTGTTACCTTCATTGATGATGCTACTTGCCATACATGGGTGTATCCTATGAAAGCAATGAATGAGGTATTTTCTTGCTTTTAAGCATTTTTAGCTATGGCTGAAATTTTTTTCTTCAAACAAGCTTTTGACTCTATGCACAGATCATGGTGGTGAATACATGTCACATGAGTTTAATGCTTTTCTTCGTGAATGAGGTATTTCACACCAATGTATGGTGCTATATACACCTAAAAAAAATAGTGTTGCCGAGCCTAAAAATAGAACTCTTATTGAAATGGCACAATGTATGGTTAAAGGAAAGCACCTTCTTGATAAGTTTTGGATGGAAGTGATAATGTGTGCAAACTATGTGTTGAATCACTACCCTACAAAAGCATTGAGAGTCTTCACTCCTTATGAGGCTTGGAATGGACATAAGCCTATGGCTAGTAATATGTGCATGTTTGGTTGTTTGGCATACACTCTTGTGCCATCACAACAACATCACAAACTTGATGACAAGGCAAAGAAATGTATATTTGTTGGTTGTAGTGTTGAAAGTAAGGGATATCATTTGTACCATCCATTGACAAGCATAATTATTGTGAGTCGAGATGTGGTATTTGCTAAAAGTTCAATTTTCCCTCTACTTGAATGCAAAAAACAACCAACAGTTGGCTCACAAGATGTGTTTGATACACTCATGCCTTTGTTCCAAAATGGTGCGCTTGACTATGGCCATGAAGATCAACCAACAGAGGCTCAAATGGATGAAAAATTCTAGCTGAATAGAGTTGAAAATGTAGAGAGTTTATAGACAAACATGGCTGAAATTTTTCAACCAACAATCGTTGGAACTGCTGGAAATTTTTAGCCACATATGGCTGAACATTTGCATCAAAATATGGCTGAAAATGAGCATGAAATTCAGCCCATGCATGATGTACATGTTGATTATGTATTGCATAATTAATGCATGTCTATCAAGAGTGCACAATGTATTGCCAAAGTGGTTGAAACAAACTTGGCAGGATAGTAAATTGAGTGCACCTTTACTCGGTAGAACAAGATCAAGCTCTCACCATGCATCAAGTAATTTTGTGGATCATTCTCTTATTGCAACAACATGTAATGAGCAACCACTTACTTTTGAATATGCATATGAGGATCCACAATGGATGAGTGCTATGCAATTACAAATGGATTCCATACATAGAAATGGTACTTGGGAGTTATGTGAATTGCCAAAAGTAAAAAATGCCATTGGTACAAAGTGGGTTTACAAGATTAAGAGAAAGTCTAATGGTGGCATTGATTGCTACAAAGCTAGATTGGTTGCCAAAGGATATGCGCAACAATATGGGATTGACTATGAAGAAACTTTTGCACTTACTTCATGCATGACTACCATTTGTACCACGTTCGCATTGCCTGCCCATTGAGGTTTGAAAGTACATCAGTTGGACATAGAAACAACTTTTGAATGGTGAAGAAGAAGTCTATGTGAAGCAACCTCCTTGATTTGCTATGAAAGGGAAAGAGCATATGGTTTTCCACTTGCATAAAGCTCTATATGGTCCCAAGCAAGCTCCACATGCATGGTATGACAAAATACATAAGCACTTGCTTGCTCTTGGCTTCACATGTAGTCCAATTGAAAGCGCACTTTATGTACACAAAGATGGGGCTGATCTTATAGTGCTTGTTCTTTATGTCGATGACATACTCTTGGTTGGGTCATGTGATGCAAAACTTGACATTCTTATGGCTCATTTGCAACATACTTTTGATGTCACTTATCTTGGTCTTTTGAGCTACTATCTTGGCATCCAATTTGTATCCATTGAGGGGGTAATTGTTATGCATCAAGCAAAGTATGTTGAAAAAGTACTTCAACATTTTCACTTTGAGGATTGCAAGCTAGTTTCCACACCAGTTGAGACACGATTTAGGTTCTCAGTTGGGGATTTCTGTGATGCATTTGACACTTCTCTTTATCAGCAAGTTGTGGGATGTCTTATATATGCATGCAACACAAGGTCGGATATACAATATGCAGTTTCCCAATTGAGTCAATCCATGCATAGCCCTAGCACTAAGCATTGGCAAGCAGTGAAATGTGTGTTTAGATATCTCAAAATCACTTTGAGTTCAGGTCTCTTTTATGGAAGAGATATTCATGCATGCTTGCACAATTTTACAAATAGTGATTGGGCTTGTTGTTATGATACTCACGTGTTCACTAGTGGTAATTGCTTTTCCCTGGAGACTCATGCATATCTTGGTTGAGTAAGAAGCAACCTATAGTGACAACATTGAGTTGTGAAGCTTAGTATAGGGAAATTTTCATAGCCACAGTGGACTGTATATGGCTGAGATGCCTATTGGTGGGTTTTTGCATGGAGGTTGATGCTGCTACACATATTCTCACTGATAGTTAGAGTGCATTGGTTTTTGTGCAAAATGTTGTGTTTTATGCATGGACCAAACATATTCAGGCGCATTATCACTATGTGAAAGAGTGCCTTCATGCAGGAGATATTGTTTTTGTATATGTGCCTACACAAGATAATGTGGCAAACATATTCACCAAAGCTCTTCCACGGGAAAAGTTTGAAGTTTTTCACAAAGCTTTAGGCTTATTACCTTGTAGGGGCTAATTTATCACTCCCTGTATGTGTTCACATCATTCGCTTCAAGGGGGTTTGTTACACTTATGTGTTCCTCATATAGCTTTGATGTTAACCTTTTCCCTATACATGGGCACTTTTTACTTTAGTGCTGGCTAGAGGTTTTTTCCCCCATGTTACCACATACATGATTCATTCATATGTGGTGGTACTTTGTGCTTATGGATATTATTCAGCTCTCACTTCAATTTTGAACATCATCAATAGAGATAGCTATTCCAGCCATTTGCCTTCTTTGTGTGTCTTGTTGTGTTTGTGCCTCTTGTGTGTGCTTCTTGTGTATCTCTTGCACTTCTACACATAGCTAATAGTCTGCACCAACCATTTTGTCATAGTTTTTGCCTCACCAATATTAGCTCTCTCATCAACAAGTGGAATATGTAAATATGCATAAAAAATGGAATGGTCTGCATCATCACATGGAACCTATAAAGACTAAGAAGTTGCCTCATTAGGACAAGCACTAGACTTTCCACTTGTAAAAAGAGGTGGAAAAGTGTCATACATGCCTTTGGAGCTAATTGATGTCTTCTTAGTACATGAAAGTAATGGCTGAATAGCATCTACCACAAAAACAACATCATGACTAACCAAAATGCATTTACTATGTAGATGATACAGACGATAGCCTTTGCATTCTGAACTGTACCCAACAAAAATATATTTCATTGCTTTATCATCCAGTTTCCTATGTTTTTGTTCATGCACTAATGCATATGCCAAACAACCAAAAACACACAGGTGAGCAACGGATGGCTTACGACCATGCCAAGCCTCATATGGAGTGGTAGATTGCAATGCTTTAGTGGGACACATGTTAAGTACATATGTTGCACACATAAAAGCCTCAAGCCAAAAACTATGTGGTAAAGCCTATCTCTATAAACTGATGTTTCATCCCACGTTCAGCCAAAAATCCATTAAACTCAGAAGACTCTGACATATGTTCCGCTCCTTGATCAGAATGGAGGGTGCCCATTTTACATGTTGACATATTTTCAACCAAAACCAAAAATTGTATAAAGCATATAAACACTTTGGACTTTGCTTTCAATGGATATACCCATACATGCCTAGAAAAATCATCGATGAAAGTCACGAAGTAAAGATAGTTCCCAAAGGAAGGTGTCTACATAGGAGCACAAACATCACTGTGAACAAGCTACGATTTTTGAATAGCTCAAACTCAACCATCTTTTGGGAAGGAGGAGCACTGCATTTTGCCCAAAATATAACCTTCACATACATGTTCACCAAGGCCAAAGCTTTGCATCTGACATAGCCTGAGAATCATGTATTGCACATGTTGAATCATTCACAAATTTTTCAGAGTGTGTGAGCTTATACATCCCATGACATAAAATGCCAGAAGCAATAATGATGTCACCATTTGAGAGATCATGAACTATACATCTGTCATCAACAAATTTCATAACCAAGCCAATCTTGATTAAAGCTGAAACTGATAGCAGATTCTTCTTGATCCCTGGCACAAATAAAGTATCTAACAATGTAAAAGAACTACCATCAGTAGTACTCAGAATGATCTTAGCAACTCCCATGACAGGATAAGAGAAGTTGGTGGTGCATGTGACAGTATTCCCTGTAGGCACAAGCTCGAGTGAAGTTAAGAAACTACGCTGTGAGGCAATATGTTTGGTTGCCCCATTATCAAAGTAGCGAACATCCGAGTCTATTGCAGACATACACTGTTCACAAGAAGATGGGTCATAACTACAAACAGTGGTAAATGCCCATTCATCATTATGCACAAGATAAGTAGACTTTGTTTTGGGCATAGAGACCTCTGCAACAACCATTCCAACCTCTTTCTTTCTTGCCTCTTTAGCAACCAATTTTGGACAACTCTTTATGACATGATCATTTCCTTTACAATATTTGCAAAACAATTTCTGCTTTTTCGTTTTCTTCTTGTCTGTGTCATCCTTTTTTTATTGTGCAGAATTAGTAGATTTCTGCTTACTACTAGAAGAGCTCCATTTACCTTTGCCCTTCTTACTAGCTAGGAAAGCTTGATCTGCAACATGCGTAATGGGCCTGTTTTGTCTAGACTAATCTTCTTGCAATATAATAGATACTAACCCCTCAAATGTTAAGGCATTTGGATTGTCTTTCATCATCAAATGAAGAGTAGAAGCAAAGCTTTGATATGAAATAGGAAGACCATTCAGAATAGTTTGCACAAGTGAACTGACAGGCAAGATTTCATCAGCAAAAATCAACTGTTCCTTCAAATCTTTGATCTTTGTCAAAAAATTGTCCATGGATTCTTCTTCATTCATGTGCCCACTCTCCAATTGTTTTCGGAGATAAGAAACACAAGCCTCATTCCTTACCTAGTATAAAGTGGTATCCCAAGCATCCTTAGTTGTTCTACAAGAGCGAATGTGAGGAATAATGGCATGTTTGATAGATAAGGCTATCAATGCATATACCTAAGCATCTTTGCCATCCCAATGAATTTTCTCTGTAGTCGGCGCAGCAAGAACCGCAACACAAATAGGAACATGAAGAATATCGCCATCTTCAACACCATCTGCATCACCTTTAGCAATTGTGTTTGTAGGTGTAAATAGGACATTTTTCAACACCCTACATAATATTTCACAATCCTTTTACGACCAATACATGACCAAGACCAACATGGTGTAGCTTCACCCCAACATGGCGCGGGCAAGCATTCCGTACATGGTGTAGCATAGCGCAAGACCAACATGGTCTTCCCTCCGGGTGGGCCTTTACAACATGGTTTTGGCCTTCGTGTAAGCCTAGTCTTCGCTTAAGCATTCCAAGACCTTAATGGTGTAGCTATAGCTTAACCATAATGGTCTTCTCTATAGCCTTCATCGTCTCTTTCGCGCAAGACCTTAATGGTGTAGTTATAGCCTTTAATGTTTTCGCTTACTTTAGGTAAATGCTTAACCATTAAGGTGCTATCTTAGCTACACCATGTAGTTGAAGGCTTAAGCGACGAGCGATGAAGTTAAGAAGGGGCTAGGCGATGAAGTCAAGAAGCTACACCATTCAGTCAAGAAGGGGCAAAGCAATGAAGTCAAGAAGCTTGACCAACACTGCTAAAGGGCCACCCGGAGGGAAGACCATTAAGGTCTTGCGTGTAGCTTAACCATGTTGGACTTGCTACAACATTCTCTTTAGCTCTAATACCGTTTAGGTTTCCTTTAGCTCCATAAGTAAGATTGCATCATATAAGCCCATAATGGGTAATTGGTACCATCCAACTTATCCTCAATAGCCAACATACAGAATATGTCACTACTTTTAGCCATGGCCACTGATTAAAATACCCTCATGCAAAAAAATGAATGTATCTCAAAAAGTTGAATAGAACTACCCTATCGAGTTCATCTAAACCTATAACAAACTTTGAGATCCTTATACTAGCGAACCGAAGCCTGTATATATCTTTGGCACAAAAGATGAAATTGCTTGCAAAGCGTTGTGATAGTGATTTCAAAGGCCAAAATGAGCTTAGATCATGATTTCTGTAGCACAATGCGAAGTTGTTTTGAACTCTTAATCACCCTGAGTATGCTCACCAAATTTTGTGTGGTTCTGAGACTATGACCAGAGGGGTGTCGACGACGTTGTAGATGAAGCAGCGACCTGCTCTGATACCAATTGTTGGAGTTTGAGGTATGCGAAAGCACACAAATAGCACAAGGAAGAAGAAAGAAGAAGCTTGGAGCACAACACACAATACTGAATGTGTTACCACTAGAATGTACAAAGATAAGTAACATGTTAGGGTTATAGGCATATATGCAAGCCAGGGCGAAAAAACCTCCTAAAGAGGGAAAAAAGTTCCCCGATGGTCCTAGTCTGTTCACACACATCACTACCTAAATATATCAATAGGCAAAAGAGTAGAAATTGATTCTAAGTTCTACTTTTTCAAAATTTCAAAAAACATAGATTGATTTAGAATTCGGTTCTCTAATCACTTTGACAATAAGTTAGTGCTTTGGCAAAAACTTGATTTATACAAATTGGATTGAATTGATTCAGATTGTTGTACATAGCTCAAGGAAGCATCTACATTTTTGTGGAAGAATAGAAGTAGAAGTCCAAATGCAGATATCGAGGTTGTCAAAAATGCAAAATACAAAGAGACAATGTTGTAGATGAAGATGAAAACTAGAGAATATGCATGTATTGCTTATATCGGTTAGTTATGAGCTTTCATGTGAACACACTCCAAATAAGTGAAGTCCTTATGGATTGCACTATCCTCTCTTTGATTGGCCAAAAGGTCTCTCCATTTTGTATAAAAGGGCATCTATGCTTCACGCAATGCAAGGCACACACTTATTTGATATATGTGCGTATGAAAGATTCTTTTCTATCATTATCCTACTCTCTCTCTCTCTCTACTTCACTTTTGTGGAGTAGGGAGTTTATGCTTCTCTTTGCCATTGTCCATGGTGCAAGGAGTTTCGCTTCACTCTATCTACACCTAGTGTGCCATAGCCACCTGATCTTATCACTTGGTATCAAAGCCCTTTTCCTTCACACTTTGATGAATATATAGGGCATTCAATGTATAGAATTGGAATCATCTCTAATATCAATGCCCAAATCCTTCGTCGTAGCATTGACAACAGTGTAATGAGCCTTTGCATTTTCTATGGTCTCCATGCACGGTTCATCCATAGTTTGTTGCATGTCTATTGCATTGCAATCGTGTAAAAATGTGAAAGCTAGTGTGGATGCTAATGCACACATTTGTCTATCTACGAAGCAATTGCAAATTTGTGATGACAACATAATATGATGCCCCCATAGCCATTGAAGATCATCCGAGAGAAGTGTAAGGTGTGAAAAAAATTCACAATCAACGAGATTGAAGTTGTGCAACTTTGGATGAGAGGGTTGTGTTGAAGAGCACAGGGTGCCAGAGGGAGATCGCTTCTTCCAATACCGAGAGGAGGAAGGCCACTACGAACGATGCTATTTTTCTAAACTCTAGGAAAACGAATCCCTTAGTAAGCCCTCACCTTCCCAGAAATCATTCATAAGAGCTCCAATCCGATGGCCACCCATTGTCAGATTCAATGTGCCACCACGACAAATAGTCTCAGATGGATAGCATTGGACAATAACTACATAGAAGTTGTCTGACATGGATAAGCTTCTTTTTTTTGTCAAGAAAACAGTAGTTAAGTTGCACCATAAGGATAAAACACTTTTCATGTTGTTGTGATAATAATGGAATAGCAATCTTATTTGGGATTGACATCATAATCAGAAGACAAGCTACTATTGATCCCTCACAAAGATGAACTCCCGTATTCGGCTATAAATAAATATGGAACTCAAGTCTAAGCTCATTTGAACATATGATTTAAGTGATTATTCATATTCTTCATAAAATCACTTTATGTAAAGGAGTTAGAAATTGACCTTGGAGAGACTTCAAGAGTTAAGAACTCTCCAATATGAGTGAAAATCAAGGGACATCTTATGACAAAAAAACTATGGTCCATCACAAAACTACTTGCTTCAAATGAAACACTTGAGAATAGAAGAGGGCTATCACACTTCACTAAAAAGGATGAACAACCACTTGGAATGTTACTCACCTCTGTAGTCAAAAATAAAATTTTGGATATATTTCTAGAAACTCCAAAATAAGACTTAAAATGCAACTTTATTCTCTTACCATGTCTCAAGGAGAAGATATAACTACCCTTGCAGACAAGCTAAAGAGTATTTGTACCCAATTAGATTATGTGCAATGACCCATTGAAACTGAAGACATGACGCAAGTAGCATTCCTATTCAAAGACGTGCTCAATGATAGATTTGGACAAATTGTAATTGTTCTTAAAGAAAAGGACCTATCCCTAGACAAGAGGACATCATTAATTCTCTACAACAACATGAAAATAAGTTGAAAACATATGATGGTTTCACAACAAATTCCTTGGTTGTAAGAGCTACAAAATGAATTATAGGCACAAATCATCTTTCAAAGGATTGTTTGCAAGTTAAAACTTGAAAAATATGTTGTAAATTAAATCATGCTACAAAGCATTGTTGACTTCACAAGAACAACAACAAAGGAGATTTGAATGAAGGCCAAGCAACATCAACGTAGCAGAGGAGACAAATGAAGAAAACGCTCAAGTAGATTTCACCTATGATGATGTGCTATAAACATCCCCTTTGTACCATCGTCTTTTATATAGAGAAGGATTATTACCACCCATGAGTTTGTTGAAGGAAAGATATGTGTTACCATTAGTGTCCATGTGAAAGGTCGAATGCCCGTTGAAAACTTTTGTATATGTTCCTTAATAAAACATATGGTAGCCTGTTTAGTCACATACTGTATGTTCGACCGCATTTGTGTGACCTAAGAAACTAGTGTTCTTGGTTTCTATGTATTATGTAGCCTCATTGCGGAGTACTATGTGTGGTGTCTAGAGCTAAGTTTTGTACTGCAAGGATATCCTCATGGAGCTCTCGAGAAGTAGATTCCACTGTGGTGCATCACCATCAAAATATTTCACTGGTATCAAAGCATTCAGATGCAAAATCTTTGTTCCTTTTGTGCAAGTGAAGTGAGCACCGATCCACCCACCCAAGGCTTTCTCCAAGGCTTATGACTAAGGCAGCAACCAAGGCATAGACCTTGGCATACCTTGTCATCCGAGTCACGGAAGTCACCATTGGAACTGTTGTCTGCACCCGAGGGAGCCTCAACAATCAAGGAAGATGGACGTTCTCAAAACTTCTCGGGAGGTCACCCATCCCACTTTTTTCCCCTAAAGCCCGCTTAATTGACAAGCTCTCTTGCCACTAAGCTACACTCTTGTGGTGTTTGAAGAAGGGGAAAAACTAAGGTTGATATTACCTTGAACATGTTTTGGTCTCTCAAAGCTTCATTCTTTGCTTTCAAAGCCTGTTTTGAAGCATTTTTTGGGTGATTTTTGGAGTCATTTTGGAGTACTTTTGTGCAAAGTTCTCATTACATAGCGCATACTTCTCATTACATAGTGCATACTTCTCATTAAATAGGTTCAAGAACATCATGAAGAGTGCTCTTTTGCAATTATTTGATAGAAAATATCCATCTTTGGGGCTGTGCTTTCAGCCACACTAGTAAACTATAGGTTTCTTGAAACATTTTCAATTGTGGTGGGAGTAACCAACAAATTTATGCAGGTCTTTGAGCCTAAAGAACATAGCTGACAAACACTTGCAAGTGTTGTTGGCCAATGTTTGGGCTATGAATTCAGCCTTTCAATGCCATTTTACTACATATATTGAGCACATACACACTATGTACACTTTTGTCGATACTACTTATGTACATCCATGTGTTCATTAATATAGCGGTTACGTTTTTTGCATAAAGCCTTTTACGTTTGATAAAGAGGGTTGTGGTGTGGTTTTCTTAACCGGGAGACACCCAGATGCCAAGGTCTCTTCGATGATGCAAGTGGAAGACTTACCTAGCCTTGCCATAGGAGATGTATGATAGTTGTTCATAGGTGCTCTATAAACGTAGCTGACTTCTTTTGGGTAACTGATTATATCCAATGGAGTCAGTAATTCACTATGCAGGTTAATATGTTATTACTTGCAATTTTATGAGATTTTGACACTGGTCATATGCTCATTTTGCAGAGGATACTCTGGTAATTTTTTTTGAGAATTTTTGGTTTTTTTCAACTATACAAATGCAAGAGAACAATAATTACGACCACCACGTGCTAGAGAGATGACTCTCCTCCCAACCAAATGCCTCTATATATAGCTCTCACTAGGGGACTGCCTTCTTGGGTAGGTGGATACTAACCATCCAAGTGTAAGCCATGTAACTACATGTGCGCCAAGTGTCCCAGTTAACTCGAGTTAACTCAAGTGGATGCTTCTAGAAGGCTCTAGAACTCTTTGGGCATAATACTCTCCCCATGTCTCCCACGGGGATTGAACCCAAGACCTCGTCCTTCACATCCTTGAGACTTAACCACTAAGCTAAGTGGATCACTTGTTCACAAGAGCACAAGACCTCCTAGTAAGTTTAAACTCGAGATCTTTGGTCATACACACGGATGACCAAACGGTGTCCGATTTCAGACCTGTCTGAACCAGTTGGACCCCTAGATCATAAACTTACTTTATTACATTCATCCCCCTTGTAAAATATTTTCGTCCTTGAAAATAGAGCTATATATCTACTGTAGGAAACCCCCGAGCCTCATGTTCGAAAACTGGAAGAACATGGTCATGTTCTAGAATTGAAAGAACATGTCTCATCTTTGTGGTGGCATCCTTGCCCAAATGATTCAAAATACTATCTCATTTAGCACTTTGATAAACTAGTCAAAGTAGTGAATGAATAATAAGGGTGGATCTAAAAACAGCCCTGGCCAATTCATAGTTTCTCGATGTGCAATCTAGGCACAAACATGTGAACTGGGTGGATTTAAATTACTAGTCCATTTCTGGGCATGACTAGTGTATGGACTTAGTAACGAAGGTGGGATTCTTATCCCTATCAAGACTTGATTCATTTGTATTTGTTTTGGAAAACTGGAAGTTTGCTTGTCCCAAACATCTAACTTGGATGTTTATAGAATGGTTAATACCTATCCAACAGTTACTTGATTTTATCAACCGACTGGAGGACTACTTTGTCCTAATGAGTTTAAAAATCCTATGTAAACTGTAGGAGAAAGTTTACCATTTTCTTTGAGTCAACCATACTATAACTTGACCAATTCAAATTCAAATGAAAATTGTTCAACTTAGGACACTCTTCTCAAAGAATTGAGCTAAAAGTTATTGGGAATTGTCAATCAATTCCTAACTTCTCTATTCTAGAGTATAATGATTTCTACGAAGTCAGTTATGCTATACTTTGAAGGAAACTCAAATAAATAAGTCCACTTAGACTTATTATCTTTTGAAAACTGAAAAGGTTCTTGTACATAACATCTTTCTAGGATGTTCAATTTAGTTATCTTCTAACCGGCTAACCCTGGTCTTTTGCAAAAGGAATCAGAATACCATGTCTGAGACAATTCCAAAAGTTTTGGAAAGTGGAAAAAAAATAACAAAAACTCTGTACAACCAATTCAAACTTTGAAGATTCATAAACTTGCTATGAGTCAAAGTCTAAATGACTCACGACTTTAACTTCTCAAAGATCTATCTTAACAAGATATTGAAGCATTTATCTATCTTTAAGAGAGGTAAACTAGATTCTCAAAAAGATTCAAAGCAAATCAAAAACATTATCCAACCACAAGATACTAGTGTGGTAACCAACATCAGTGTGTCGACCCACTGAGGTTCTATTGATGAGTTTTATATTCAAATAATGCTTTACTTGAGACTAAGTTCAGGTCACATTCAATCTTTCTGACTCCTTACTAGGAACACAATTCTTGTGCATTTCTTTGAGTCAAAAGAGTGATTTTACCAAGCCATACTAGGAACTTGATGCTTGACTTAGTCAATCAACCCCTTGGTTGAAAAGATCAACTTAAAATCAAAGTCCAACTTCTTTCAGAAATTTATGAAATATTTTCGAATTAACAACACTTTATCTTGAAGTGTTTCAAGAAGATCTTGGAAGGTACTTACTTCATATCTTCAATTTCCTTAAACTTGAAGTTATCTTGAAGTACCTTAAGATACTATTTTCATGCTTCTTGAATTAAACTCCTTCTCTGAAGTCTTAATCTCCTTGAGGATTAATCCTAACTTCAAGATCCAAACTAGGACTAAAGGATAATTATCAACTCACGGTTTGATGTCCCATACCATCTTTCCTACATCAATCTGAGTATAAAATCTGGTGTCCCATACCACCCTACTTTATACTTATATTGATGTGTGAGTGATTTTACCCTAAAGTCTAAAACATATCTTGATAGAGTACCTTCTTTCTTCAATTCTTTACGAGAATTTTGAAGTTTCAGGCATTATCTCTAACTTGAATTTCTAGGTTTTTGATCCCATTACATGATCGTTTTCACGATCTTGTGCTTTTCTTGGGGAACTTGAAAAACCTTTTGATGGAACATCCATCTTTCTTTTGCTAGGGTTTTTAAATGAAAACCAATTCAAATTCCACGTACTTGAAATTTTACAAATTCAAGTTCAATTGGTTTATTCTAGAACAATTTGTAGTGACAAGAGATTTTAACTTCTTGTCTTTAGATTCCTTCTTAACTGATGCTTTAGGTACCTATCTCGGGCGAGACTTTTACAGGAATCTCTCTACTGCTTAAGTCTAAGCATGCACTCATGCTCTCTGGATTTGTACCAAAATCCCTTTAAGGATAGGCAAACATTTATGTTTTACCTTCCACAGACTTAAGTATCATCTTCACGGTTCCAGACTACAGTCTTGGAATTTCTTCTCTCTGTTCAGACTTGGAACAACTTACTCTTTTCACAATTTTCCATTGGATAAATGGAACCTGAGTGAATAATTCCCAAAAGGAATTTTATTGCCAATACTTAGGCAATCTACAAAGTAGTTCCAATCACACATACTTGGACAATCATGGCCAAGTTTGATCAAGTCTAGTTGATCTTGTGACTAAAATAAAGAGTAAGTCTTTATAATTAAGATCTCGTGAACTATCAAAAGCTTCTTTGCTTACCCACAGGATTTTTAGAGATCTTTTCCTGAACTTCAGTCCAAGCATACACTGATGCCTCTCAGATTCCAAAACTAAGAATCTTTGATATACCTTTAGTTTATATCACAATTTGGACTTCAAGTACCACTTCTGGTGGTTTGGGATGTCCAAAGAACTACTTATTGTTTAAAGAGTATGAAGAAGTTCATTCTCAATACTTGGAAGAATGTTATTCTTCAAAGACTTGAGATTCCTTCTAGGGAATCAAATATCTTGAGCAAATGATTCATCTTGGAATCTTTTGCAATGTTGGAAGGATATTTGAAAGAAATTCTTTCAAAAAATATCCAGAAGGTTTACTTATTCAATTGTATTCATTTCCTAAGTATCAAACTAGAGACTAAATATCACCTTTTGGATATGGTTTCCCATGCCACTATGAAAGTTTAAGTTGAACTTTCATGTATGTGATATTGACTCCTATTCTTGAGTTTGATACAAGATTTATTATTATTGGTCAATCTTTAGATGTTACTAGAGTCCTTTAAACATATTTCACCATTCAAAATTATGTTTAAAGTCCAAGCATCTATTAATGATTGATCAAATAATAATGCTACTATGAACACATAACTTTGAGCTTTTATAGCTTGTTTAGGAAAATTCATGGATTGGAGATCCATTTCTTGGAACTTTCTCATCCTAAATGAAAAGCTCACATGCTTCAAGTCCTTAGGAACTTATCTTATTTCCTAAAGATTGCTTAGCTAGTTGTATCATTTACCAGAGATGCAACTATAGAACCTAACATCCTTTTATTGACATCAAAAATCAATTGATGTTGAGGTTCAACCTTTGATTTCCATCACTCCTTGGGATGAAATCAAATAAAAACTTATAAAAGCTTCATAACTTTTCTTGGCACCTTAATATCTTGGCAAAACATCTATATCCTAAAGAGGTTTTGCCTTCATCATCTTTCAACAAACTTGGTGATAAACTGGTCTATGATGGCATATGTGGAGCACTCTTGAGTGAGGAGATTCCTAGAAAATCTATGGCTGGCATTTAGAGTGGAGATGCAGATAATGTTCACGATTCTTACCAAGGAAAGAATTAGCAACGTGGCACGAGAAAGAACAAGGAAAAGAATGATCAATGAAATAAGAGTAGAAGTAAATCAAGGAAAAGGGATATCGAATGCCATTATTGTCATAAGAAAGGACACGTGAAGAAAGACGGTTATGCATTAAATAATGCTAAAGGTAAAGGGAAAAATGTTGATGGGCATGTTAAATAACTATCTTTACCATGTACTTCAACTGTGAAGATTGAAGAAATCAATGCTATTTCTGATGATGCTGATGTGTTGACATTTGATAGTACTATGGCTACTGAAGCTCTTATGGCTGATTCTCTTTCCCACACATTGCTACTAGATTCTCGTGCTTCTTTCCATGTGATACCACATAGAGAGTGGTTCTCTACCTATGCAGCAAAGTCTCTTGGTACCAGAGACTTGGTGATTCTTATGAGTGTGTGACATTGTCAAGATCGGAGATGTGGTTGTGCAGCTCATTGATAGTTCAAGATTTACTATGCATAATGTATGCCATGTACCTCAGTTATTACATAGTTTGATGTCAGTTGATCAATTTGATGATCTTGGTTACAAGGTGACCTTCTATGCTCAATCCTTTTGCATATCAAAGGGCAATATGGTTATTGCAAAAGGAAGCAAAGTTGGCTCACTTTATCCTTCAATTGTATCACAAAAATAACACTTGTTAGCTATTGTTAAATAGCCTATGGCTTGTATTTGGCATGGCCATTTAGGCCATATATATGGAAAATCTTTCTCGTTCTGGCTACTTACCTATGTTATCTCTCTCTCTGATTTTTCATGTTGTGAGCATTGTCAATATGGAAACCAAACTAGGATTGTGCACAAGACACACATTGACTCTTCAATTCAGCCTTTAAATCTTGTTCATACAGATGTGTGTGGTCCTATGCCCACAAGGTCATTAGGTGGTTCTCTTTGCTTTTTCACTTTCATACATGATGCTACTCAAAAAGTCTGGGTATATCCTATCAAATCAAAGGATGAGGTATTCCCTAGTTTCAGAAAATTGCTTGCTTCAGTTGAGATTGAAAAAGGAACTAAGATTAAGGCTTTACGTTCAGATAATGGGGGTGAGTATACCTCACATGAATTCAACCTTTTTTGTTAGTCTAGAGGAATTCATAGAGAGTTAACAACTCCTTACACCCCAATACAAAATGGTGTAGCTGAGAGGATGAATAGAAGTATTCAGGATAGACTAGTTTCTATGATGCATCATGCAAACCTTTCACAAGGCTTTTGGGCAAAAGTAGTATTAACTATGGTTCATGTGATTAACCTCTCACCTATTACTGCCAAAGGTTTGAAAGTGGCACAAGATTTATGGACAGGGAAGCCACCATATTATGGTCATCTTTGAGTTTTTGGGTGTGAAGTATATGTTCATATACCCAAGAACCTTAGATAAAAGTTGGACCATAAGTCAAAGAAATGCATTTTTCTTGGATATGTTCAAGAAGACCAATTTGAATTTTGCTTATGGTATCTTGAAACATGGTTAGTGATCAAAAGTAGTGATGTCATTTTCAATGAGTCTAAGATTCATAAGCAATCCATTAAGGAGGTTGAAGTGAGAAGATTAGTGTTTGAGGATACTAGTCCTCTAGTTATCATGCATGAAAATGTTGCACATAGGGATGTTCAAGAGAATGTCTAATTAGATCAGTATACAAATGTTCCTGCTCGACAACCATTGAGACACTCTGCACATGTCTCACATCCACTTGATAGATATGTTCCAAGTTTGGATTTTGTTATGCTAATAGATGCTAGTGAGCCTTCTTGCTACAAAGAGGCTATGCAGAAAGAGGATCATGTCAAGTGGGAGAATGCCATGAAGAGTGAATTGGATTGTATTCATAAGAATGATACTTGGGATTTAGTACCTTTGCCGAAGGCCAAGAAAGCTT
Organism: Ceratopteris richardii; assembly: GCA_020310875.1. Taxonomy (NCBI): domain Eukaryota; kingdom Viridiplantae; phylum Streptophyta; class Polypodiopsida; order Polypodiales; family Pteridaceae; genus Ceratopteris; species Ceratopteris richardii. Next base: position 84,545,816 of record CM035443.1, read on the forward strand.
TACCATGTAAATGGGTATATAAAATGAAATTCATATCAAATAGTGCTTCTCCAAAGTATAAAGCACAATTTGTTGCAAAGGGTTTTAAGCAATAACATGGTGTTGACTTTGAGGAAATCTTCTCTCTAGTGGTCAAGATGACTACCCTTCAAATGTTGCCTGGATTCATTGCAATGGAGGACTTAGAGCTAATCCAAATGGATGTGAAAACTGCTTTCTTGCTTGGAGATCTTATATATGATATCTATATGGAACAACCAGAGGGTTATGTAGTTCTTGGTAAGGAAAGTCTAGTTTGTAAGTTGAAGAAGAGCTTATATGGACTTCAATAGTCCCCTAGACAATGGTACCAAAAGTTTGATGCTTTTATGAAATCTCAAGGCTATTCTCGAGGCAATGAGGATCATTGTCTCTACACAAAGAGATGCTCAGATGACAGCTTGATATGCTTGAGAGCTGAATAGTATCTCTAAATACAAAGTACCACCACATATGAGTGAATCATGTATGTGGTAACATGGGGAAAAAACCTCTAGCTAGCACTAGAGTAAAAAGTGCCCATGTATAGGGAAAAGGTTCACATCAAAGCTACTCAACGAACACATGTGTAACAAACCCTCCTGGAGAGAATGATGTGAACACATACAAGGAGTGATAGATTAGGCCCCACAAGATAATAATCCTAAAACTTTTCAAAAAGCTTCAAACTTTTCCTGTGGAAGAGCTTTGGTGAATATGCCTGCCACATTATCTTGTGTAGGCACATATACCAAATCAATATCTCCTGCACAAAGGTGTTCTCTCACATTGTGATAATGCACCTCAATATGTTTGTTCCATGCATGAAACACTGGGTTTCGTGCAACAACCAATGCACTCTGACTATCAGTGAGAATATGCATAGTAGCATCAATCTCTATGCAAAGATCCATCAATAGGCATCTCAACCATATACACTCCACTGTAGCTATGAAAACTACCCTGTACTTCACTTCACAACTCGATGTCACCACTATAAGTTGATTCTTAATCAACCAAGATATGCAATTGTGTCCAAAGAAAAAGCAATTACCACTAGTGGACATGCGAGTATCATAACAACCAGCCCAATTACTATATGTAAAAGCATGCAAGTATGGCTGAATCTCTCTTCCATAAAAGATAACTAAACTCAAAGTGCCTTTGAGATATCTAAACACACATTTCATCACTTGCCAATGCTTAGTGTCAGGGGTATGCATGAATGGGAAACTGCATATTGTATATTCGACCTTGTGTTGCATGCATATATAAGACATCCGATAGCTTGTTGATAAAGAGAAGTGTTAAATGGATCACAGGAATCCTCAACTGAGAACCTAAATCCTGTCTCAATTGGTGTGGAAATTGGCTTGCAATCCTCAAAGTCAAAACATTGAAGTAGTTTTTCAACATACTTTGCTTGATTCATAACAATTCCCCCCCTCAATGGATACAAATTGGATGCCAAGATAGTAGCTCAAAAGACCAAGATAAGTGACATCAAAAGTATGCTGCAAACTAGCCATAAGAATGTCAAGTTTTTCATGGCATGAACCAATCAAGAGTATGTCATCGACATAAAGAACAAGCACTATAAGATCAGCCCTATCTTTGCATACATAGAGTGTGCTTTCGATTGGACTACATGTGAAGTCAAGAGCAATCAAGTGTTGTCATGGAAAACCCAAGATCTTACTCCACATAGACCTCTTCTTGCAAATCACCGTTCAAGAAAACTGTTTTTATGTCCAATTGATGTACTTTCCAACCTTGATGGGCAACCAATGTAGCCACGGTATGAATGGTAGTCATGCATGAAATAGGTGCAAAAATTTCCTCATAGTCAATGCCATATTGTTGTGCATATCCTTTGGAAACCAATCTAGCTTTGTAACGATCAATGCTACCATCAAACTTTCTCTTAATCTTGTAAACCCACTTTCCACCAATGGCATTTTTTCCTTTTGGCAATTCACATAGATCCCAAGTACCATTCCTATGTATAGAATCCATTGTTTATTGTATAGCACTCATCCATTGTGGATCATCACATGCATCTTCAAAAGTAAGTGGCTCTTGATTACATGTTGTTGCAATAAAAGAGAATAATCCACAAAATTAGTTGATGCATGGTGAGAGCTTGATCTTGTTCTACCAAGTAAAGGTGCACTCAATTTGCTATCCTCCAAAGTTTTTTTCAGGCACTTTGGCATACTTTATGCACTCTTGATAGACATGCATTCATTATGTAATACATTTTCAACATGTAAATCATGTGTGGGCTGAATTTCATGTTGTTTTTAGCCACATTTTCATGCAAATGTTCAACCATATGTGGTTGGAAATTTGCAGTACTTCTCATAATTTTTGGTTGAAAAATTTAAGCCATGTTTGGCTGGAAATTCTCTGCATTTTTAGCTCTATTTTGCTAGAATTTTTCAACCCTTTGAGCCTTAGTTGAATGGTCTACATGCCCATAGTCAAGCACATCATTTTGGATCAAAGGCATGAGTGTATCGAACACATCTTGTGAGCTAATTGTTGGCCGTTTTTTTGCATCCAAATAGAGGGAAAACTGAATTTTTAGCAAATACCACATCTTGACTCATAATAATTGTGTTCGTCAATGGATGTACAAATGATATCCCTTAATTTTAGCACTATAACTAATAGATATACATTTCTTTGCCTTGTCTTCAATTTTGTGACATTGTTGTGATGACACAAGAGCATATGCCAAACAACCAAACATGCACATATGACTAACCATAGGCTTATGTCCATTCCAAGCCTCACAAGGAGTGATGACTCTCAACGCTTTTGTAAGGCAACACCATTTTCTTGAGGTGTATATGGCACCGTACATTGGTGTGAAATACCTCTTTCACAAAGAATAGCTTTAAACTCATGTGATGTGTATTCACCACCACTATCTGTGTGTAGAGTCAAAAGCTTGTTTGAAGAAAAATTTTCAGCCATAGCTAAAAATGCTTAGAAGCAAGAAAATACCTCAATCTTTGCTTTCATAGGATACACCCATGTATTGCCAGTAGCATCATCAACGAAGGTAACAAAATATACATGCTTCCCAAAACATGGAGTCTTGATGGGACCACATACATGTTGGAGTTCAAGGTCTATGGAAGCATACGAACAACACAAAGAAGAAGAAGAAGCTTGAAGTACAACACACAATACTGAATGTATTACCACTAGAATGATACAAAGATAAGTAACCCATTAGGGCAATAGACATATATACAAGCTAGGGGAAAAAACCTCCTAAAGAGGGAAAAAAGTGCCCAAACAGTCCTAGTGTGTTCACACACATCACTACCTGAATATATCAACAAATCCCCCCTCGAAGTGTTGCGGTGAACAAGGAGCTGGCACTCATGTATAAGGAAGTGCCAAGCTATGTGGAATCAATCCACAAAAGGAAGTAAGCCCAAAGCTTTGCGGAAAGCTTCAACATTCTCCCTAGGTAGAGCCTTCATGAAAAGGTTTGTAATGTTCTCTTGCATGGGCACATACGCCAAGCTAATCTCTCCAGCAAAGAACCTCTCCCTGACATAATGATAATGCACTCAATGTGCTTAGTGCAAGCATCAAACATAGGGTTCCTCACAACTGCCAATGCGCTTTGACTGTCAGTGAAGATGGTGGTGGTAGAAGATTGACCCACAACTAAATCAGCCATAAGGCATCTAAGCCACACACACTCAACGGTCATTATGGAAGCTGCCTTATACTCAACCTTACAACTGGAAGTGGCCATAGTAGGCTACTTCTTGCTCAACCAAGATATACATGAGCTACCAAGCATGAAGCAAAAGCCACTAGTGGACACACGAGTGTCATAGCAACCAGCTGAGTCAGAGTCAGAAAAAACATGTAAATCTGGTGGTAGTGATCCCCCCTTGGGATAAAACATTCCAAGTAGTTGGGTACCACTCAAGTAGTGAAAGATGCACTTAAGAACTTGCCAATGCTTGACACTTTGGCAATGCATAAACCTGCTCATTTTTGAGATAACAAATTGAATATCTAGCCGAGTAATGCATAAGTAAATCAAGCATCCAATAGCCTGCTGATAGAGAACAACATCAAATGCATCTTTAGCATCATGAAGACTCAATCTAAACTTGTCTCCATAGGGGTGGCAATAGGTTTACATTCTTCAAGGCCAAAAAGATGCATTAATGTTTCAATATATTTCATTTGACACAAAACCATTCCACCATCAACTTGCATAAATTGAATGCCCAAAGAATGATGCAAATGCCCCAAATTAGACATCTCAAATGAGGCATGCAAATAAGCCTTGAAATTAGCAACATGCTTCTCATGAGGACCAGTGAGCAACATGTCATCAACATACGCAACAATGATCAGAAGCACATCATTTGCATAGTTAACATATAAGGTGCTCTTAATTGGACTCTTCTCAAAACCATGTGTAATCAAATATGCATGTATCTTCTCATACCAAGCACGTGGTGATTGCTTTAAACCATATAATGCCTTCTTTAACCTAGACACCTTGTTTTCATAACCTTTCTGCACAAAGCCATGGGACTAAAAAATGTACACTTCTTCATGCAAGTCACCATTCAGTAATGAAGTTTTAATGTCCAACTAATCTACATTCCAACCATGATGAGCTGCAAGTGCACAAATGCTACGAACAGTAGTCATTCAACATGTAGGTGCAAAGGTCTCATCAAAATCAATTTCTCTTTCTTGCGCATAATCCTTTGCAACAAGCCTAGCCTTATACCTGTCAATTGTTCCATCAGGATTACACTTTAGCTTGTATACCCACTTAGTGCCAATGGCATTCTTGCCAGGAGGCAAGTCACATAAAGACCAGGTACCATTTATCATGATAGCATCATATTCAAATTGCATTGCAACCATCCAATGTTCAGAATTTTATGTTTCATCAAACCAAACATGCTCAGTCTCATCACAAAGACTAGAGGCATCCATAACATAACAATCTGATGCAAAAGAGGCATTATGAGAGCAAGACCGAGTAGGATATGATAGAGATGCATCTAATTTTCTATCATGCAAAGTCTACACCAACCATTTTGGCATAGTTTTTGCCTCCTCAATATCAGCTCTCTCATAAAAAAGTGCATCATGTAAATTTGCATCAGAAATGGAATGATTTGCATCATCACATGAAACCCACAAAGGTTGAGAAGTTGCCTCATTAGGACCAGCACTAGACTTTCCACCTGTAAAAAGAGGAAGCAAAGTAACATATATGTCTTTGGAGCTAACAAATGTCTCTTTCGTACATGAAAGTAAAGGTTGAATAGCATCTTCCACAAAAACAACATCACGGCTAACTAGAATGTGTTTAGTCTGTGGATGATATAAACGATAGCCTTTGTTTTCAGAACTGTACCCAACAAAAGTAGAGGCCTATTTAGGAAGAGTGGGAATTATTTATGATTTTGAGACACTTCTTTGTTTCTCAAATTTTTGTATCTCGAATCATTCACATATTACATCATGTTATTATTGCTTGATTCAAGTATTATGTTGTTGATTTATTATTAATCTTCATTGTATGATAAGTGGAATATAAGGGCTATGTTCAAACCTAAGAATTTAACATTATAAGTATTATAGTTGGGACGTGAATAATTCCCAAATTTCATGAATAGGCCTTAGTACATTTTATTGCTTTATCATCCAATTTCATACGATGTTGTTCAGACACTAATGCATATGCCAGACAACCAAAAACATGCAGGTGAGCAAGAGATGGCTTACGACCATGCCAAGCCAGATATAGAGTGATAGACTGCAATGCTTTAGTGGGACATCTGTTAAGTACATATGCTGCACACATATCTGCCTCAAGTCAAAAACTATGTGGTAAAGCTTGACTCTTGACCATACACCTAGCCATCTCCATGAGTGACCTGTTCTTGCATTTAGCAAATCCATTCTACTGAGGTGTATACGGCACTATACATTGATGTTTTATCCCATGTTGAGCCAGAAATGCATTAAAGTCAGAAGACATATATTTCCCCTCTCGATCAGAACGGAGGGTGCCCATTTTACATGTTAATAGATTTTTTTATCAAAAAACCTGCATATGCAGTAGTCGCTCCCACCAAAACTGAAAAAACCTTTTGAGAAACCTGTATTTTTACGAGTGTGGATGAAAACATAGCCCCTAAGGTTGATATTTATTGTCAAAGAAGAACAAAGAATACTCTTCTTGATGTTCTTGGACCTGTGTGAAAAGAACTATGTGTGAAAGTACTCCAAAATGGTTCCAAAAGACACCCCACAAATGCTTCAAAAATAGGCTTTAAAAGCAAAGAATGAAGCTTTGAGGGACCAAAACATGTTCAAGGCACCACAAGAGTGTAGCTTACTGACAAGAGTTTGCCACGATTAAGCGAGCTCCGAGGGGAACAATATTGGGATGGGTGATCTCCCGGGATGTATCGGGAACCTCTATCTTCCTTGATCATTGAGATCCTCCCTCGCATGTATCCAATGGCACCAATGGCGACTTTGGTGACTCTTATGACAAGGTATGCCAAGGCCTATGCCTTGGACGCCACCTTAGTCGTAAGCCTTGTAGAAAGCTAGGGGGGTGCTCACTTTGCTCGCACAAAAGGAACAAAGCTTTTGCATCGAATTGCTCTGATACTAGTGAAGTAATTCAATGGCGATACACCATGTTCTCTCCTTCTTGAGAGCTCCATGATGATATCCTTGGAGTAGAAAACTAAGCTCCTATGGATGCACACAGTACTTGCACAGAGGCTACAAAATTTGCAGAAAAACACAATACAGAGGGAGCACAAAGATAGACTTCTTAGGTCTTACAAATGCGATCGAACTTACAGTCTATGATTGACCAGACCACTATATGTTTTATTAAAGAACATATACAAAGAAGTGTCCGGTGGCCATTTCGCCTTTCACATGGACACTAACGGTAACAACTACCATAGCATACATGAGACTACCAACAACAGACTGATAGGGAAATTTGGTCATAAATTCCTCTTCCTCATCTGATTTGGGGCAATCATTCTTGCTCAATTTCACATATGTGGGTAAAGGTGTACTCAATGCCTTTCCACCCTACATATTGAACCTGTGAAGTACTTTGGATATGTACTCACTTTGAGACAAGTATATGCATCTTTTACTCCTATCACGAATAATGCGCATGCCAAGAATATGTTTGGCATCCCCCAAATCCTTCATATCAAATGTCTGAAATCAGCTTCTTTTTGAGAATTGATGAGTCATAAGAGGACTTCCCAGCAATCAACATATCATCGACATAAAGTATCAAGCATATCAAGCTGCCATCCAAACATCTCTTTGTGTAGAGACAATGATCCTCATTGCTTTGAGAATAGCCTTGAGACTTCATACAAGCATCAAACTTTTGGTACCATTTCTATGGAACTGTTTAAGTCCATACAAGCTCTTCTTGAGCTTACAAACTAGACTTTCCTTGCCAGGAACTACATAACCCTCTTGTTGTTCCACATAGATCTCATATGTAAGATCTCCATGCAAGAAATCAGTTTTCACATCCATTTGGACTAGCTCTAAGTCCTCCATTGCAACGAGTCCAAGCAACATGTGTAGGGTAGTCATCTTGACCACTAGAGAGAAGATTTCCTCGAATTCAACACCATGTTGTTGCTTAAAACCCTTTGCAACAAGTCGTGTTGTAGAAGCACTATATGATGTGAATTTCAACTTATATACCCATTTACATGGTAAAGCTTTCCTTCCCTTTGGAAAAGGTACTAAATTGCAAGTACCATTCTTATGAATAGAATCCAACTCACTCTTCATGGCACACTCCCACTTGACATGATCCTCTGTCTGCATAGCCTCTTTATAGCAAGAAGGCTCATCAGCATTTGTTAGCATAACAAAATCTAAACCTCGAACATATCTATCAGGTGGATGTGAGACACATGTAGAGCATCTCAATGGTTGTTGAACAAGAACATGTGCAGACTGATCTGATAAGACATTCTCTTGAACATCCCTATGTGCAACATTTTTATGCATGCTAACTAGAGGACGTATCCTCAAACACCACTCTTCTCATATCAACCTCCTTAATGGGTTGTTTATGCATCTTAGACTCATTGAAAATGATATCACTACATTTGATCACTGACTGTGTTTTAGGATCCCTTCCAAATTGTCCTTCTTGACCATATCCAAGGAAAATGCATTTCTTTGACTTCTGGTCCAACTTTTGTCTAAGATTCTTGGGTATATGAACATATGCTTCACACGTAAAAACTCGAAGATGATCATAATATGGTGGCTTCCCTATCCATAACTCTTGTGCCACTTTCATATCTTTGGCAGTACTAGGTGAAAGGTTAATCACATGAACTACAGTCAATATTGCTTCTGCCCAAAAGCTTTGTGAGAGGTTTGGATGATGCAACATAGGAACTACTCTATCTTGAATAGTTCTATTCATTGTCTTAGCTACCATTTTGTATTGGGGTATAAGGACCTGTAAACTCTCTATGAATCCCTCTAGACTGACAAAAAAGGCTAAATTCATGTGAGGTATACTCACCTCCATTATCTGAACGTAAAGCCTTAAGCTTAGTTCCTTTTTTAGTCTCAACAAAAGCAAGCCATTTTCGAAAAGTAGGGAATATTTGATCCTTAGATTTGATAGGATATACCCAAACTTTTCTAGTAGCATCATCTATGAAAGTGACAAAGTAAAGAGAACCACCTAAGGACCTAGTGGGCATAGGACCACGCACATCTGTATGACCGAGATCTAAAAGCTGAATTGAAGAGTCAATGTGCATTCTATGCACATTTCTGGTTTGCTTTCCATATTAACAATACTCACAAAATGAAAAATTGGAGAAAGATAACACAGGTAAGTAGCCAGAATGAGAAAGATTTTCCATTCCACTACAATATATATGACCAAAGTGGCCTTGCAAAATACAAGCCATAAGTTGTTGTGTAACAGCTAACAAGTGTTCTTTCTGTGATACAAATAAGGGATAAAGTGAGCCAACTTTGCTTCCTTTTGCAATAAGCATATTTCCATTTTATATGCAAAAGGATTGAGCCTGCATAACCACGTCTCCAATCCCCAGAATGTCACACTGGTAAGAGTCACAAAGTCTCACGGTACCAAGAAAATTTGTTGCATAATTAGAGCACCATTCTCTGTGTGGTGTCACATGGAAAGAAGCACCAGAATCTAGCAGCCATGTGTGGGAAAGAGAATCAGCCATAAGAGCCTCAATTGGCACAGTACTATGAAGTGTCAACACATCAGCATCATCAAAAATAACATTAATTTCTTCAATCTTCACAGTCGAAATAGATGGTGCAGGTAAGTGTTTAACATGCCCATCAACATTCTGTTCTTTACCTTTAGCATTCTCTAATGCATAACAATCTTTCTTCATGTGCCCTTTCTTATGACAATAATGGCATTCAATATCCTCTTCCTTGATTTACTTCTATTCTTATTCCGTTGACCATTTTTTTCCTTATTCTTGCTCCTGCCATGTTGTTGATTCTTACCTTGGTAAGAATCATGAACATTATATGTATCTCTACTCTGAGTGCCAATGCAAATCTCGTCACTCAAGAGTGCTCCACATATGTCATCATAGACGAGTTTAGTACTAAGTGCACTATTGCTAATAGCTGTGCAAAATGTATCCCATGATGATGGCAAGGTGCATAATAGCAATACTGCTTTCATTTCATTATCCATATCCATTTTCTCAGCCTGTGACTGGGAGAATATAGCATCAAACTCATTTAGATGAGCAACAACATTATCTGTGTCCTTCATACAACGATCATATAGTTTTCTCATCAGATACACTTTATTTGATGTTATCTCTTTTTCATATGTATTATATAACTTCTTCCAAATCTCCTCTGCACTTTAACAGTCTAATACTGTAAAGTAAACATTATCTGATAGGTGCAAGCAAATGGTAGACCTGGCCAATTCATCTAACTCATCCCAATCATCTTCATCCATGTTAGTAGGCTTGTTTGAAATTCCATTTATTGGCTTCCATTGCCTCCTTTGAATCAACACATCTTTAATCTAATTCTTCCATAGAGCAAAGTTTTGTGCCATCAAATTTTCAGATCTCAAAATGTTCTTTGCCCTGCAAGTTATAGCTCCTCCTCAGAACACTAGCACTAGACCTTGATTAACCAGATGTGCTTGAGACCTCGGATGCCCTTATGGTAAAGAAGTGAATATAATGATAATCGAGCTAGAAGAGTCCAAACACCAATGAATAAGTGTATCGAGGAGTAAACCGACCACTATATAGTTGACTAAACCAAAAATCTAGAAAATTTCTGCCAGAGTATCCTCTGCAAAATGAGCATATGACCAATGTCAAAATATCATAAAATTGCAAGTACTCACATGTTTACTTGCATAGTGAATCACTGACTCCACTGCATATAATCAGTTACCCAATTGAAGCCAACTAAGCTTATCGAGCACCTATAAACAACTATCATACATCTCCTATGGCGAGCTTGGGTATGTCTTCCACGTGCATCACCAAAGAGATCCCGACATCTAGGTGTCTCCTAGTTAAGAAAACCTCACCACGACCCTCTTTATCAAACGTAAAAGGCTTTACACAAAAATGTAACCATTATATCAATGACCACATGGACGTTCATAAGTGGTATCCACAGAAGCATACATGGTGTGTATGTGCTCAATATATGCATTAAAATGCAGCTTCTCCCACCAAATCTGAACCTTTCGAGAAACCTGTAGTTTTACGAGTATGGTTGAAAACACAACCCCAAAATTTGATATTTATTTTTGGAGAAGTAGAAAGAACACTCTTCTTGATGTTCTTAGAACTGTGTGAAGAGAACTATGTGCAAAAGTACTACAAAATGGCTCCAAAAGACACCCCAAAAATGGTTCAAAAATAGGCTTTGAAAGCAAAGAATGAAACTTTGAGGGACCAAAACATGTTCAAGTTAATGTTAACCTTAGTCTTTCCCCTTCTTCAGGCACCACAAGAGTGTAGCTTACTGGCAAGAGATTGCCATGATTAAGCGAGCTCCGAGGGGAACAATATTGGGATGGGTGATCTCCCGGGATGTACCGGGAACCTCTATCTTCCTTGATCATTGAGATCCTCCCTCGCGTGTAGCCAATGGCACCAACGACAACTTTGGTGACTCTTATGACAAGGTATGCCAAGGCCTATGCCTTGGACGCCACCTTAGTCGTAAGCCTTGTAGAAAGCTAGGGGGGGTGCTCACTTCGCTCGCACAAAAGGAACAAAGCTTTTGCATCGAATTGCTCTGATACCAGTGAAGTAATTCAATGGCGATACACCATGGTGTGCTCTCCTTCTTGAGAGCTCCATGACGATATCCTTGGAGTAGAAAACTAAGCTCCTACGGATGCACACAGTACTTGCACAGAGGCTACAAAATTTGCAGAAAAAGACAATACACAGGGAGCACAAAGACAGACTTCTTAGGTCTTACAAATGCGATCGAACTTACAGTCTATGATTGACCAGACCACTATATGTTTCATTAAAGAACATATACAAAGAAGTGTCTGGTGGCCATTTCGCCTTTCACATGGACACTAACTGTAACAACTACCATAGCATACATGAGACTACCAACAACAAACTGATAGGAAAATTTGGTCATAAATTCCTCTTCCTCATCTAATTTGGGGCAATCATTCTTGCTCAATTTCACATATGTGGGTAACGGTGTACTCAATGCCTTTCCACCCTACATATTGAACCTGTGAAGTACTTTGGATATGTACTCACTTTGAGACAAGTATATGCATCTTTTACTCCTATCACGAATAATGCGCATGCCAAGAATATGTTTGGCATCCCCCAAATCCTTCATATCAAATGTCTGACTCAGCTTCTTTTTGAGAATTGATGAGTCATAAGAGGACTTCCCAGCAATCAACATATCATCGACATAAAGTATCAAGCATATCAAGCTGCCATCTAAACATCTCTTTGTGTAGAGACAATGATCCTCATTGCTTCGAGAATAGCCTTGAGACTTCATACAAGCATCAAACTTTTGGTACCATTGTCTATGGAACTTTTTAAGTCCATACAAGCTCTTCTTGAGCTTACAAACTAGACTTTCCTTGCCAGGAACTACATAACCCTCTTGTTGTTCCACATAGATCTCATATGTAGGATCTCCATGCAAGAAATGAGTTTTCACATCCATTTGGACTAGCTCTAAGTCCTCCATTGCAACGAGTCCAAGCAACATGCACAGGGTAGTCATCTTGACCACTAGAGAGAAGATTTCCTCGAATTCAACACCATGTTGTTGCTTAAAACCCTTTGCAACAAGTCGTGTTGTAGAAGCACTATCTGATGTGAATTTCAACTTATATACCCATTTACATGGTAAAGCTTTCCTTCCCTTTAGAAAAGGTACTAAATTGCAAGTACCATTCTTATGAATAGAATCCAACTCACTCTTCATGGCACACTCCCACTTGACATGATCCTCTGTCTGTATAGCCTCTTTGTAGCAAGAAGGCTCATCGACATTTGTTAGCATAACAAAATCTAAACCTCGAACATATCTATCAGGTGGATGTGAGACACATGTAGAGCAGACTGATCTGATAAGACATTCTCTTGAACATCCCTATGTGCAACATTTTATGCATGCTAACTGGAGGACTAGTATCCTCAAACACCACTCTTCTCATATCAACCTCCTTAATGGGTTGTTTATGCATCTTAGACTCATTGAAAATGATATCACTACATCTGATCACTGACTGTGTTTTAGGATCCCTTCCAAATTGTCCTTCTTGACCATATCCAAGAAAAATGCATTTCTTTGACTTCTGGTCCAACTTTTGTCTAAAATTCTTGGGTATATGAACATATGCTTTACACCTAAAAACTTGAAGATGATCATAATATGGTGGCTTCCCTATCCATAACTCTTATGCCATTTTCAGATCTTTGGCAGTACTAGGTGAAAGGTTAATCACATGAACTACAGTCAATATTGTTTCTACCCAAAAGCTTTGTGAGAGGTTTGGATGATGCAACATAGGAACTACTCTATCTTGAATAGCTCTATTCATCGTCTCAGCTACCATTTTGTATTGGGGTATAAGGAGCTGTAAACTCTCTATGAATCCCTCTAGACTGACAGAAAAGGCTAAATTCATGTGAGGTATACTCACCCCCATTATCTGAACGTAAAGCCTTAAGCTTAGTTCCTTTTTTAGTCTCAACAAAAGCAAGCCATTTTCGAAAAGTAGGGAATATTTGATCCTTCGATTTATTAGGATATACCCAAACTTTTCTAGTCGCATCATTTATGAAAGTGACAAAGTAAAGAGAACCACCTAAGGACCTAGTGGGCATAGGACCACGCACATCTGTATGACCGAGATCTAAAAGCTGAATTGAAGAGTCAATGTGCATTCTATGCACATTTCTGGTTTGCTTTCCATATTCACAATGCTCACAAAATGAAAAATTGGAGAAAGATAACACAAGTAAGTAGCCAGAACGAGAAAGATTTTCCATTGCACTACGATATATATGACCCAAACGGCCTTGCAAGATACAAGCCATAAGTTGTTGTGTAACAGCTAACAAGTGTTCTTTCTGTGATACAAATAAGGGATAAAGTGAGCCAACTTTGCTTCCTTTTGCAATAACTATATTTCCCTTTTATAAGGATTGAGCCTACATAACCACATCTCCAATCCCCACAATGTCACACTAGTAAGAGTCACCAAGTCTCACGGTACCAAGAGACTTTGTTGCATAATTAGAGAACCTTTCTCTGTGTGGTGTCACATGGAAAGAAGCACCATAATCTAGCAGCCATGTGTGGGAAAGAGAATCAGCCATAAGAGCCTCAGTTGGCACAATACTATGAAGTGTCAACACATCAACATCATCAAAAATAACATTAATTTCTTCAATCTTCACAGTCAAAATAGATGGTGCAGGTAATTGTTTAACATGCCCATCAACATTCTGTTCTTTACCTTTAGCATTCTTTTATGCATAACAATCTTTCTTCATGTGCCCTTTCTTATGACAATAATGGCATTCAATATCCTCTTCCTTGATTTACTTCTATTCTTATTTCGTTGACCATTTTTTTCCTTATTCTTGCTCCTGCCATGTTGTTGATTCTTTCCTTGGTAAGAATCATGAACATTATATGTATCTCTACTCTGAGTGCCAATGCAAATCTCGTCACTCAAGAGTGCTCCACATATGTCATCATAGACGAGTTTAATACTAAGTGCACTATTGCTAATAGCTGTGTAAAATGTATCCCATGATGATGGCAAGGTGCATAATAGCAATACTGCTTTCATTTCATTATCCATATACATTTTCTCAGTCTGTAACTGGGAGAATATAGCATCAAACTCATTTAGATGAGCAACAACACTATCTGTGTCCTTCATACAAAGATCATATAATTTTCTCATCAGATACACTTTATTTGATGTTGTCTCTTTTGTATATGTATTATATAACTTCTTCCAAATCTCCTCTGCACTTTCACAGTCTAATACTGTAAAGTAAACATTATCTGATAGGTGCAAGCAAATGGTAGACCTGGCCAATTCATCTAACTCATCCCAATCATCTTCATCCATGTCAGTAGGCTTGTTTGAAATTCCATTTATTGGCTTCCATTGCCTCCTTTGAATCAACACATCTTTAATCTAATTCTTCCATAGAGCAAAGTTTGTGCCATCAAATTTTTAGATCTCAAAATGGTCTTTGCCCTGCAAGTTATAGCTCCTCCTCAAAACACTAGCATTAGACCTTGATCCACCACATGTGCTTGAGACCTCGGATGCCCTGATGGTAAAGAAGTGAATATAATGATAATCGAGCTAGAAGAGTCCAAACACCAATGAATAAGTGTATCGAGGAGTAAATCGACCACTATATAGTTGACTAAACCAAAAATCTAGAAAACTTCTACTAGAGTATCCTCTACAAAATGAGCATATGAACAATGTCAAAATATCATAAAATTGCAAGTACTCACATGTTTACTTGCATAGTGAATCACTGACTCCATTGCATATAGTCAGTTACCCAATTGAAGCCAACTAGGCTTATCGAGCACCTATGAACAACTATCATACATCTCCTATGGCGAGCTTGGGTATGTCTTCCACCTACATCACCAAAGAGATCCGGACATCTAGGTGTCTCACCACGACCCTCTTTATCAAACGTAAAAGGCTTTACACAAAAATGTAACCATTATATCAATGACCACATGGACGTTCATAAGTGGTATCCGCAGAAGCATACATGGTGTGTATGTGCTCAATATATGCATTAAAATGCAACTTCTCCCACCAAATTTGAAAACCTTTCGAGAAACCTGTAGTTTTATTAGTATGGTTGAAAACACAACCCCAAAAGTTGATATTTATTTTTGGAGAAGTAGAAAGAACACTCTTCTTGATGTTCTTAGAACTGTGTGAAGAGAAGTATGTGTGAAAGTACTCCAAAATGGCTCCAAAAGACACCCCAAAAATGGTTCAAAAATAGGCTTTGAAAGCAAAGAATGAAACTTTGAGAGACAAAAACATGTTCAAGTTAATGTTAACCTTAGTCTTTCCCCTTCTTCAGACACCACAAAAGTGTAGCTTAGTGGCAAGAGATTGCCACAGTTAAGCGAGCTCAGAGGGGAATAGTATTGGGATGGGTGACCTCCCGAGAAGTACTGGGAACCTCTATCTTCCTTGATCATTGAGGTCCTCCCTCATGTGTAGCCAATGGCACCAATGGTCACTTCTATCTTGTTGATGATGCACCACAGTGAGCTCTCCTTCTCGAGAGCTCCACGATTGTTGGAGTTAGACATCTACGAAAGCACGCAAACAATACAAGGAAGAAGGAGAAGCTTGGAGATCAACACACAATATTGAAATGTATTACCACTAGAATGTACAAAGATAAGTAATGCGCTAGGGCTATAGGCGTATATACAAGTCGGGGGAAAAAATCTCCTAAAGAGGGAAAAAGTGCTCCAGAGGTCCTAGTGTATTCACACACATCACTACCTAAATATATAAACAAATCCCCCTTGTGAGTGATGCAGTGAACAAGGAGCTGGCACTCATGTGTAAGGAAGTGCCAAGCTATGTCGAATCAATCCACAAAGGTAAGTAAGCCCAAATCTTTGCAAAAAGCTTCAAATTTCTCCCTAGGCAGAGCCTTTGTGAAAAGGCATACAATGTTCTACTGCGTGGGCACATATGCCAAGCATCTCTCTCTAACAGAGAACCTCTTCTTGACATAATGATAATGCACCTCAATGTGCTTAGTGCGAGCATGGATCTCAACTGCCAATGCGCTCTGACTGTCAGTTAAGATGGTGGTGGCAGAAGACTGACCAACACCCGAATCAGCCATAAGGCATTTGAGCCACACACACTCAATAGTCACTATGAAAGCTTCCCTATACTCAACCTCACAACTGGAAGTGGCCACAATAGGTTTCTTCTTACTCAACCAAGATATACATGAGCTACCAAGCATGAAGCAAAAGCCACTGGTGGACACACGAGTGTCATAGCAACCAACCCAATCACTGTCAGAAAAAGCATGCAAATCTGACAGTAGTGATCCCCCCTTGGGATAAAACAACCTAAGTAACCAGGTACATCTCAAGTAGCGAAAGATGCGCTTAACCGCCTACGAATGCTTGATGCCTAGGCAATGCATAAATCTGCTCATCTATGAGACAACAAAGTGAATATCTAGCCGAGTAATGCATAAGTAATTCAAGCATCCAACAGCCTGCTAATAGAGAACAACATCAAATGCATCTCTAACATCATGAAGACTCAATCATAAATCTATCCCCATAGGAGTGGCAATAGGTTTACAGTCTCCAAGGCCAAAACACTGTAATAATGTGTTAGTATATTTTCCTTGACACAAAGCCATTCCACCATCAACGTGTGTAAATTGAATGCCCAAATAATGATGCAAATACCCCAAATCAGACATCTCAAATGAGGCATGCAAATCAGCCTTGAAATCAGTAATATGCTTCTCATGAGGATCAGTGAGCAACATGTCAATGATCAGAAGCACATCATTAGCATGCTTAACATATAAGGTGCTTTCAATTAGATTGTTCTCAAAATCATGCGCAATCAGATAGGCATGTATCTTTTCATACCAAGCATGTGGTGCTTGCTTTAAACCATATAGTGCCTTCTTTAATCTGCACACTTGGTTTTCATGCGATTTTTGCACAAAGCCACAAGGCTGAGAAACATACACTTCTTGATGCAAGTCACCATTCAAAAATGTTGTTTTAATGTCCAATTGATGTACATTCCAACCATGATGAGCTGCAAGTGCACAGATGCTACGAACAGAAATCATTCAACAAGTAGGACCAAAGGTTTGATCAAAATCAATGCCTCTTTCCTACGCATAATCCTTTGCAACAAGCCTAGCCTTATACCTATCAACTATTCCATCAGGTTTATGCTTTAGCTTGTATGCCCACTTAGTGCCAATGGCCTTCTTGCCAGGAGGCAAGTCACATAAAGACCAGGTACCATTTTTCATGATAGCATCATATTCAATTTGCATTGCAGCCATCTGATGTTTAGTATTTTGTGCGTCATCAAGCGACATAGGCTAAGTCTCATCACATAGACTTTATGCAACCATAGCATAGCAATCTGATGCAAAAGAGGCACAATGAGAGCCTGAACGAGTATGATATGACAAAGGTGCATCTAATTTGTTGTCATGCAAATTCCACACCAGCCATTTTGGCATAATTTTTGCCTCCTCAATATTAGTTCTCTCATCAACAAGTGCATCATGTAAATCTGCATTAGAAATGGAATGATTTGCATCATCACATGAAACCTGCAAAGGTTGAGAAGTTGCTTCATTAGGACCAACACTAAATTGTCCACCTATAAAAAGAGGCAACAAAGTATCATACATGTCTTTGGAGCTAACAGATGTCTTCTTCGTACATGAAAGTAAAGGCTGAATAACATCTTCCACAAAAACATCACGGCTAACCAAAATTTGTTTAGTCTATGGATAATATAGACGATAGCTTTTGCTTTCAGAACTGTACTCAATAAAAATACATTTTACTACTTTATCATCCAATTTCTTGCAATGTTGTTCAGGCACTGATGCATATGGCAGACAACCAAAAACACGTAGATGAGCAACCGATGGCTTGTGACCATGCCAAGCCTCATATGGAGTGATAGATTGCAGTGCTTTAGTGGGACACCTATTAAGTAGATATGATGCACACAACATAATAGACTCAAGCTACAAACTATGTGGTAAAGCTTGACTCTTGACCATACACCTCATCATCTCCATGAGTGACCTGTTCTTTCATTCAACAACTCCATTCTGTTGAGGTGTATACGGCATTGTACACTGATGTTTTATCCCACATTCAACCAGAAATGCATTAAATTCACAAGACATATATTCCCCCTATTGAGCCCACCAAAGTTATATTGGTCAAAGTCAAAAGGCCAAAGTCAACATAGTCAAGGTCAAAGTCAAGATTATCAGGGTCAAAGGGTTCAAAGTTCAGTTGTCAAATTGCATAGGTAGTGCACAATCAATTGTTCACAAAGGTTATGTTTTGCAAAAAGTTGGATGCAGGTTGTAGAGTGTCTTTCTCTAATTTCTCTAAGGTTCAAAGTGTTTTTAAATTATTTGGAAGGTTCAAGTGAACCCTGTCTTAGGTACACATTTAAAGAATTGAAGGGCAAAATGTGAAGTCATGTGAAGAGGAAGCGTATGCAAAAGTGAAAGTATGGCCCCCCAATTAAAATTTGTGTTTTAGTCTAAAGTCACTATAGGACAAAACAGGGACTCATTGGCTGCCCTTTTTTGGAGACAATCTTGGGACATCAAAGTGAGCACCAAGATACCCTATCAATTAGGACCATACGTGAACCAACACTCAACTCAAGGAAAGGATTATTCTTGGTTAGACTAAGCAAGGTGAGCATAGTTTGCACTAGGAGGGAGAAGAGCAAGAGACATACAGTGAGTGTGCGACGTAGAGAAGAAGTGCAAAGTGTGCAAGAAGTGTAACTTAGGTGTGTGCAAAAGAGTGCTAAGCAAGGCAATCAAAGGCCATAAGGTCCCATTGAAGTTGTGTGCACGTCAACAGAAGGTGTCCATACCTCCCCCTATTGGAAGCTTGAGTGCAAGGTGTGCACAAGTGCAAGCTCTTGAAGAAGGTGGAGGTCTGGTCTAGAGAAGGTAGGCGGCAGCAAGAACCTTGGGTATTTTGTAACTTTATTTGATTGTGTACTCCTTGGGATTTCACACAGAGAGCATTGGGATTGTATTGTAGCTCATCATTGTACCTTTCTCCTTATAATCAATCTACAAAAGCTTTCAGTGTCTTCATATTTCTACTTATCTTTTGTCCTTCTCCTACAAACACTCAAGTCCCTTTCTGCACAAGAATCCCCCAATTTCTAAGTAGCTCGAACTAAACCATCTTTTGGAAAGGAGGAACGTCGCATTTTGCCCAAAATACAGCCTTCACAGACATGTTTTTGGGTGCCTCAAGTTTGGGCAAAGAGGACACCATTTCAGATTTCTGCAGGCGTAACAAACTAGCAAAATTCAAATGACCAAAGCATGCATGCTAAAGCTTTGCATCTGACATAGCCTGAGAATCATGTACTACACATGTTGAGTCATTCACAATTTTTTCATAATTTATGAGCTTATACAGCCCACGAGATAAAATGCCAGAAGTAATAACCACGTTGCCACTTGATAAATCATGAACTGTACATCTGTCATCAACAAATTTCACAACCAAGCCAATCTTGGCTAAAGCCAAAACTGATAACAGATTCTTCTTGATCCTTGGCACAAATAAGTCATCTAACAATGTAAAATAACTACCATCAGTAGTGGTCAAAATGATCTTACCAACTCCCATAACAAGGTAAGGGGAGTTTTTGGCGCATGTAAGGGTATTCCCTGTAGGGGCAGGCTCGTGTGAAGAGAAGAAACTATGCTATGAGGTAATATGTTTGGTTGCCCCACTATCAAAGTACCAAACATCTGAGTCTACTGCAGACATGCACTGCTCATGAGAAGATGGGTCAAAACTACAAACAGTAGTAAACATCCATTCTTCATCCTGCACAAGATTAGCAGACTTTGTTTTCGGTATAGAGGCCTCTGTAACAACCATTCCGGCTTCTTTCTTCTTTGCCTCTTTAGCAGCCAATTTTGGATAGCTCTTAATGACATGATCATTTGCTTTATAGTATTTGCAAAACAATTTCTACTTTTCTCATTCCTTCTCATCTTTGTCTTCCTTCTTCGATTGTGTAAAATTAGCAAATTTTTGCTCATTAGTAGAAGAGCTCCATTTTCCTTTGCCCTTCTGACTAGCTACAAAAGCTTGATCTGCAACACACATAATAAACATGTTCTACCTAGACTGATCTTCCTACAATAGAACAAAGACTGACTCTTCAAATGTTAAGGCATTTGGATTGCCTTTCATCATCAAACGAATAGTAGAAGCAAAACTTTGATATGAGTTGGGAAGACCATTCAGAACAGTCTGCACAAGTGAACTGTCAGGAAGGACTTCATCAATAAAAATCAACTATTCCTTTAAATCCTTGATCTTTGTCAAAAAATTGTCCATAGAATCACCCTCATTCATGTGCTCCCTCTCCAACTGTTTTTGGAGGTAAGCAACATGAGCCTCATTCCTAGCCTGGTACAATATGGTAAGTGTATTCCAAGCATCCTTAGCTGTTCTACAAGAACGAATGTGAGGAATAATGGCACGTTTGATAGACAAAGCTATCAGTGCATGTACATGAGCATCTCTACTATCCCAAAGAATTCGCTCTGTAGTAGGTGCAATAGAAATAGTAGCACGAATAGGAATTCACACAATATCACCATCTTTGATACTCTCTGCATCAACTTCAGTACCTGTATTTGTAGTACCTGTGTTTTCAGGTGTAATAGGACATTTTTCAACAATATGCACAATATTCCACAATCCATTTGCAACCAATACATGACGCATCATATAAGCCCACAATGGATAATTATTACCATCCAACTTATCCTCAATAGCCAACATACGGAATACATCACTACTTTCAGCCATGGCCATTGACTAAAATACCTTGATGCAGAAAAATGATTGTATCTGAAAAAGCTGAACAAAATTACCCAAATGAGTTCTGCTAGACCTATAGTAGACTTCGTGATGCTTATATTGGCAAACCAAAACCCATATATATCTTTGACACAAAAAGAAGAAATAGCCTGCACAACCATTGCGATAGTGCATTCAAAGGCCAGAACGAGCTCAGATTGCGATTTCGACACGAGAAAACGAAGATATTTTGATCTCCTAATCACCCTGAGTATACACACCAAATTTCGTGTGATTATGAGACTATGCCCGAGGAGTGTCTATGATGCCCTAGATGAGGCGGTGACCTGCTCTGATACCAATTGTTGGAGTTAGACGTCTGTGGAAGCATACGAACAGTACAAAGAAGAAGGAGAAGCTTGGAGCACAACACACAATACGCAAATGTATTACCACTAGAATGTGCAAAGATAAGTAACACATTAGAGCTATAGGCATGTATACAAGCCAGGGGAAAAAAACCTCCTAAAGATGGAAAAAAGTGCCCCGGTGATCCTAGTGTGTTCGCACACATCACTACCTAGATATATCAACAATGATGATATCTTCGGAGTAGAAAACCGAGCTCCTAGGGCTGCACACGATACTCTATAGAGAGGCTACAGAATATACAGAAAAACACAGTACACAGGAAGCACAAAGACATACTTCTTAGGTGTTACAAATGTGGTCAAACTTACAAATTGTGACTGACCAGGCCACTATATGTTTTATTAAAGAACATATACAAAGAAGTGTCCAGTGGCCATTTAGCCTTTCACATGGACACTAACGGTAACAATCAACATATACAACAATGAAATAGAAGTACATCATCCTCATGCTTAACATGTAAGGTGCTCTTAGTTGGATTGTTCTTAAATGCATGTGCTAGCAAGTAGGCATGTATCTTTTCATACTAAGCACATGGGACTTGCTTCAATCCATCAACTTCTTTTTCAACTTGCACACTTTGTTTTCATGCCCTTTTTGCACAAAACCACGAGATTGAAATACATACACTTCTTCATGCAAATCAACATTTAGAAATGCTGTTTTGATGTGATGTGCATTCCAACTATAATGAGTTGCAAGTGCATAGATGCTATAAACAATGGTCATTTGACAAAGTCTCATCAAAACCAATGCCTTTCTCTTGAGCATAACCTTTGGCAACAATTCTAGCCTTATAGTTATCGATTGTTCCATCAAGCTTACATTTCAGCTTGTATACCCATTTAGTGCCAATAACATGCTTGTCTTGAGGCAAATCACATAAAGATCAAGTACCATTCTTCATAATAGCATCATATTTTGATTGCATAACAACCATCCAATTTTTTGAATTATGTGATTCATCAAATGAAATAGTCTCATTATCATCCCAAAGAATAGAGATAGCCATTGCATAACAATGTGATGGAAAGAGAGCACTATGGGATCATGAACAAGTGGTGAATGTGCAACTAATTTGCTATCTTTAAAAGTCTACACCATCCACTTAGGCATAGATTTTTTGCCTCTTCTATGACAACGCTCTCATCAATAAGTGCATCATGTAAATCCACATTAGATAATCAGTTTAAACATGTAAAGGCTAAGAAATCAACTCACTAGGACTAGCACTTCATTGTTCACTTGTAAAAAGAGGTCGCAAAGTGTCATACACATCCTTTGAGCTAATTGACATCTCCTTGGTACATGAAAGTAAGGGTTGAATTGCATCTTCCACAAAAACATCATCACGGATAACTATAATGATTTTAGTATGTAGATGATACACACGATAACATTGGTTTTCAAAATGGTACAAAAATACATTTCACTGCTTTATCATCCAATTCTTTGTGTTGTTGTTCAGGCACTAATGTGTATACAAGAAAACCAAAATCATGAAGATGAGCAATCGATGGATTGCGACCATTCCAAGACTCATATGGAGTGATAGATTGCAATGCTTTCATGGTATACATGTTCAATACATATGCTATACACATAAAAACCTCAAACCAAAAGCTATGTGGTAAACATTGGCTTTTGACCATAAACCTTGCAATTTCCATGAGAAACTTGTTCTTCCTTTCAACAAATCCATTTTATTGAGGTGTATATGACACTATGTAGTGATGTTTTATCTCATGCTTAGCCACAAGTGCATTGAACTCAGAATACATATATTCCCTTCCATGATCAGAATAGAGGGTGCACATATTACATGCTGAAAGATTTTGAGCCATAACCAAGAATTCTTTAAAGCACATAAACACTTTGTACTTTTCTTTTAACAAATTAACCCATGCATGCCTAGAAAAGTGAACAAGCTGCAATTTATGTGTAGCTCTAACTCAATCATCTTTTGGGAAGGAAGAACAAATTTTACCCAAAAGTCAGCCCTCACATACATGCTTAGGGGGTGCCTAAAATTTGGGCAGAGAAGACACCACATCAAAGTTCTATTGGAAAAGCAAATTAGCAAAATTTAGATGACCAAATCATGCATGCCAAAGCTTTGCGTGTGAAATAGTCTGAGAATCATGAACTACACATGCCAAATCATTCTCTTTATACAACCCATGACATAAAATGCCTCAAGCTATGACAACCTCACCATTCGAGAGATCATGAATTTTACATCTCTCATCAATAGATTTGACAATCAAGCCAATCTTATCTAGTGTTGAAATTGATAATAGATTTTTCTTGATTCCTCGCACATATAGGGTATCTAAAAATGTGAAAGAACTACCATCACTTGTAGTCAAAATGATCTTTCCGACTCCCATGATAGGATAAGAGGACTTTTTAGCACATATGGTGGTATTCTCTTTAGGAGCAGGCTAAAGTAAAGTGAAGAAATTGTGTTGCAAGGTAATATGTTTGGTTGCACCACTATCAAAGTAGCAAATATCCAAGTCTAGTACAAACATACACTACTCATGAGAAGAATATGGGTCATAACTACAATGAGTATTAAATGCCCATTCTCCATTTTGAATAAGGTTAGCAAACCCTATTTTAGTTGTAGGGCCCCCTACAAGAACCATTCCAACCTGTTTCTTCCTCGTCTCCTTTGTAGCCAATTTAGAACAACACTTTATGACATGGTCATTAGCCTTACATCACTTGCAAAATTGATTCTACTTTTGTGTTTTCTTATCATCCTTGTCCTCCTTCTTTTATTGTGCAACATTAGCCGATTTTTATTGTGTTTACTAGTAGATGAGCTCCATTTACATTTTCCCTTCTAGCTAGCTAAGAAAGCTTGATGATCAACACACATAATTCACTTGTTTTGCCTAGACCAATATTCTTGGATCAAAGTAGAGAATAAATCCTCAAAGGTTTTAGGCATTTAGATTTTTTTTCATCATCAATCGAAGAGTAGAAAAAAAAATTTGACAAGAATCTGGAAGACCATTAAGAACAATCTACACAAGTTAACTATTTGGCAAGATTTTATTGAAAAAATCCAACCACTCTTTCAAATCTTTGGTCTTTGTCAAAAGATTTTCCATTGAATCTCCTTCATTCATGTGATCACTCTCCAACTGTTTTGGAGTAAACCACATGAGCCTCATTTTTTGCTTGGTATAATGTTGTAAGAGAATCCTTATAATCTTCTGCTACCTTCCAAGAGTGAATGTGAGGGATAATGGCACATTTGATAGGCAAAGCTATCAATGCATGTGTTTGTGCATCTCTATCATCCCAACAAAGCTCCTCTATAGTAGGTGCAACATGATCCACTAGATGACCAAGAAATTGAAGATCATTGTCTTCAACACCATTTGCATCATCTTCAATCGCTATATTTGCAGGTATAGTAGGATGTTTTTCAACACCATGCATAATATTCATAAGCCTTTTGCTACCAATACATGACACATCATACATGCCCACAATGGGTAATTAGTACCATCCAATGTATCCTCAACAACCAACATACAAAATACATCATTGGTTTAAGAAATGGCTGGTGAATAAATACCCTAATGTGGAAAATTGATTATATCTCAAAAAGTTGAATAGAAAATATGCAATTAAGCTCTGCTAGACCTATAATAGTCAGGGCGCTTGTACTGGTAATGCATTCAAGAATTCCCTAGAGAAAGCGACAGTGTGCTTTGATATCAATTGTTGAAATTTAATGTCTATGGAAACACACAAACAACACAAGGAAGAAGAAGAAGATTAGAGAACAACACAATTTTGAATGTATTACCAAATGAATGTAAAAGATAAGTGACATGTTGGGATTATAGGTGTATATGCAAGGTATATACAAGTCGAGGGGAGAAACCTCCTAAAAAGGGAAAAAAAGTGCATTGAGGGTCCTAAGTGTGTTCACACACATCACTACCAAAATATATCAACAAATATACCACATTTTGTATTGGAATCAATGTCCAATAATTTTTATTCCATGTGAACCTGAAACTTCGTAGTGTGAAACCATCTTTTAGAAAGCAAAAAGAAAACAAAACCAAAAGCAAAGCACTTACGTTTTCTTTTAACCATATAGAAAGCTTTTAAGTATTACGATATGAGTCTGTTTTTTATAATTGGATCGCAAGAGCTTTATTCATGGACGATCGTAGCTTTTTATTAACCTTTTCAAAGAGTTACAAACACTATATAAGCAAGGTCAAGTTCATTGTTCAAGGATCACTCATTCAAGCTCTCAAGGAGGTCAAGGAGGAAGAGTCTCACACTCTTGAGGAGGAAGAGATTTGGTGAAGGAGAGGCTACTCTCATTGGAGCAAGAAGTCTTCTACAAGGTGGTGGTAACTATCTTTTGTGAGTTAACCTTAGGGTAAGAGTGGTTATGAAAGACCAATATGAAATAGGAAGTGAATTAATCAACGTATTTACCATTTCTTCATCAGAATCTCAACTCCTACATTTAGAAGTTGATCTCTCAAGTCAAGGAGTCTCGTAATGTGGGTTTGAATTGACTCACCATCCTTCATCCTTGTATTTGCTAGTTGTCTCCTCAAGTGAGCTTTCCTAGCAGGACTTCTGCTCTGAAAAAGATTCTGAAGCTTTAACCAAGCTTGTCTAGAACTTCTGCAAGATCTGATCTGTGGTAGAATATGCTTTTTGATGCTCATCGCTATGAATGAAAGTGCTAAAGCATCTCTAGCATCCCATCTTGCCTGATCTTCAGTAGGAGGAACTCTAGGAAAAGACCTAGCAGTGACCCTGGATGTCGAAGTGGTTACCTCTTCTTCAGTTGGTTCTGCAATTGTAATTCCAGAACTTGTGGAAGCTAAAAGTTTAGAAAAAGTTCCACCACTATTTAAGGATATACCTACGTGGTTATATCAGACTTGGAAAGATAGTGGTATAAAGACTTTTACTGGAAGAACAAGGAGTCACACTAGACAACAACAACAAGATAATTGTCACTAAAATATTCATCATCATGAAACTCCACATGGGATAATTAGAAGATCCATCCAACTTGTCTTCAATCTCAATTCTAATCTCACTCATCTTAACTAAGTGTGTATGTCAATTATGTTCTGATACCAAGTGTTGTAGTTTGGAATGATCCTGGGGCCCCAAATTCCAACATTTTGTTGAAAAGGCGTCCTTGTGTTGATCCTCTAACTCAATAGGCACTTGATTTTGCCGAGAGAAAACATTTAAGAAGTTGTACATTTCATGTCTAGCTACCCACTCTAGCAAATGGTATGCTACTAGCAATGGATAGTTATCCTTGATAGTGGTTGTGTTCACTTTCTTTATATTGATACAAACACATAGTTTGCCATTCTTCTTAGGGACAAACACTATGCATACTTTATTTTGTAAATGAAACCATTGCCAGTAACTTGTGGATCTCTTCTTTGATTTTAGAAGAGTAGGTGTCATTGTATGTGTATGGCCTCTATTTGGTTGGTCGAATATTTGTTGCCATTGGCATGCTATGTGCACATATATTTGGATCAACCACCCCCCCCCTTTAAGGCCTTATATATCTAAGTGAAGATATCATTATATTCTCATAAGAGGTGTACAAGATCTACTTCCTTAAAAGTTAAAAAGCTAATCACAATGTAAGAGCATCTTTCTTTTGTCTTGGTTGAATTATGACTAGGGACACTAGCTCGTTCACTCTCAATATCTTTTTCATGGACTTGGAAGATATCACTTGTATGCTCGTCCATGTTAGAGGATGAGTTTGGGTTCCCATGGCATTGGTGTACTCTTGTTTGTCATAGTAGGGTCCTTCCATGCAAAGACTTGGGTAGAGGCTCAACCATGAGCTTCTACATGATACTCACCATGAAGAGATCCAAGTCAAAGACTTCTTCATTACAATGATGTGTCAATGTTTATTTGTTCTCAATGACTTTGTTAAAACTTAGTATGTATGTCCAACCAAAAGGGTCAAATTCATCCTCTTTAAAAGTGCCTTTTAGTTGGTTGACTTGTGTTTGCATGCAAGGTCAAGCTCAAAGCATGGGAACAACATTGAAGAAGCAGACACACAAGAAAGGAAGCATGTAGGGAGCTCCAAGAAGCACATGTCAAATTTCAAGAAGAAATCCCTATAAAAACAATGATTTTTATCACTAAAAACCATTGTAAATATCATTTCACATTTTTGCAACTCCATTTTATTCAAGCCAAGGAGTCCTCAAACTTAAGAAGTATTAGAAGTATCTACCTATCAATTTTCATAATTTTTAGACTCCGTTTGAGCCCTCAAATAAGCTCTATAACCTAATTTTTAACTAGGTCAAACACTAGGTCTAGACACGGCCAAAACTACTCAAAAAACTATAAAAAGAGCTAGAGAATTCATTTTTGGGGTTAGCTTGTTAATGTTTTGAGCTTTGTAAGAGATTTCTTTTGTAATCGAAGACCTTCCATTGTTCCACTCTTTACTCCTACCTTCTATGCATGTATGTGTGTGTGTGTTGGCACTGTTGTTGGGGAGAGAGCTTCAAGGGCAAGTGTGTGGTGGTAAAACGTAGAGTAGCAACATTGGAAGGTAAAAAATAGTCATTTTTTGTTCAGTTTCTGAGTTTTTCTCCACCTTCATCATCACCATCTTCTCCCATCTTCATCTTCACCTAAAATTTCTATTTTTCGATTGTACATTCACTTCATTTTCACTTGTGGCCATGATCAAGAATCCTACAGGGAGTTCGGACCTGAAGCGCTGAAGAGATACTCTTGAAATACTCTTAAAACAACAAAAATTTGATTCAAAATCACGTGGCATGAGAGGACCTATGTCAAGTATCGTGAGTGTTGTATCGTGAGTTTGGAAAGAGATTTCGCATCTACAAGCACATAGACATGACAAGGAGGACACAAGGTACACATATTTGCAAAAGATTTTGAATTTGGACTTCAAAAAGTCCAAGTTTTGTGATCGATTGAGTTCAGGTATCACGATACCAAAATTCCCGTGTGTCGCAATACTTGGCAGGTATCGTGTATCAACGATACATCACTCCCTGAGTATTGCAATACCTCACAAGTATCATGTATCTTCGGGTTAGTATCGGGATCTTTCCCAAGTATCGTGTATCGTGACCATCGTGTATCATGTATCGCCAAGTGACCAAGTATCATTTCGTGGGGTAGATATCGTGTATCGTGAGTCCACAAGCATCATATCGCTGATTATTTGGTATCATGTATCACTAGATCATGTATCGCAATACTTCCCAAGCATCGTGTATTGCAAAGATCGGTATCATATCATCAGGAATGATATCGTGTATCATCCAAGGATAAGTATCGTATCGTCAGGCCTAGTATCATGTATCGTCTAGGCTAAGGTATCATGTATCGTATAGTTCAGATATCGTGTATCGTTTGTCTCAAGTATTGTGTATCATGGCTTGGCAATACCATGTATCATGTAAAGGCAAGTATCGTGTATCGTTTGCTCTTAAGCGTCACCGATACTTCCTAGGTATCGTGTATCGTGAGATCCTAATTCCCTGTTTTGACTCACTGAAGCCTGATTTGATATAACTTTTTCATCAAAAATCTGGTTTTGAGCTCTAGCACTAATTTGAAGTTGACCTTCAAGTGGGATTAGGAAGCCAAGGGACCTCAAAAGGATTTTGAGCAATACAAAGGGGAAAGTGGGAGTAGTAGACAAAGCTTATGAACCTGAGATCAGGTAGACACCTAGGAAACGATAGACAGAGCACTAGATCATCTGAGGCTAGTGTCAACCATACAGCCAAATCATGGGCTTTATGACTCAGTGGTTATCCCTACATGCTAAGTTTAGAAACAAGTGATTCAAAAATGTCTTTTAACATGGAAAGACCCACAGGTAGCTTAGGCATTGCCTATTTACAGACACCAAAAGATCCATATAAAACACAATTGGAATACATCAGGACCAACCGATTAGGTGCTTGCATCTATGCGGATGGTCTAAGGTGATCAGTTGTCCAACTCAAAAATTCAGATCAACCCTTGGGACTTGAACGCGTAGTGGTTAAATTTGAAGAGGTTGCATACATTGATAAGGAAGGAACCATGTATGTGGTGACCAACTTACAAGACATGATAAATGAGTTTGGAAACGTCATCCCTGAAAATGAGATAGGAGACCTAGAGCAAGGAGACCTAGGACGAGAATCCAAGACTCCTAGAGGCAAGTCAATCTTGACCAGGGTAATTACTCCAGAGTGGGTTCCCCAAGACAACAAAAGCATAGAACTATTCTTGAATAGAGAAATGGAGGAAGCCTTTTGAAGATTCAAGCTAGATCAACCTAGCAAAATAGGCGGAGTCATCATCTATGAGTTCAAAGATCCTGAGATACCAGGAAAAGTTGTATATCTAGATAAAATATCAGAGAGAATGTTCTTGGTAACAGAGCATCGCAAGCATCCATACACTTGGCAGGGAAAATTGATTTTTCCTCCACCACGATCTAATGTTTCATATGGCCTCCAAGGAGTAGGATCATCCCAGGCTCATGAAACTCAACGGGAACAAACTAGAGAGAGACCTGAGGTAAGCTTTGCACACAGAGTGGGCAGAGATAGATCGGACTTGAAGGTGAAAGACTAGAAAGAGAGAGACATAGACCACATAGGTATCAAAGAGATGAACATGATTTTCTATTACCTAGACCCCAAGAGTACCCAAGAACCCATAGACCCTCTCAAGTGGTCAAGATGATGAAAAACTACTTTGATGGGTTCGGAGATCCTTATGATCATGTGGCTGAGTTTAAACAAGTGTTAAGAGTTAAACAAGTCGAGGACTTGTTCACCCAGTTTGAGCCATTTGGGTTGACTCTCAAAGGCACTACCTTAGCTTGGTTTCAACCTCTAAATAGTCGTAATTATCAAACTATAGGTCAACTTCTAGAAGAATTCATTATAGAATTCTCCAAGAGTGGCATCAGGCATAACACATCATCCTTGATCCATAGCTTCAAGCACACACCCCAAGAAACAGTTCGTCTAGCTGGACAAAGATTTAAACAATACATGGAGAGATGTCCCACACTTGAATTACCAACACAAGCAAAACAAGTTTCCTTGTTTTTAGATGGACTTCTACGCAGGAAACTTAGATCATATGTATATCACAAAGAGCCAATCACACTAGATCAATGCTTGAGAATGTGTACTTGCATAGAAGACAATGTCTATCGCGACAAACACCGTCTATTGCGACAGACACCGTCTATCGCGACAGACACCGTCTATCGCGACAGACCAAAACCACGACAGACGATAGACCCCGTTTATCGCGACAGACAACCATCTATCGCGACAGACAGAGACCCACGATAGACCCCATCTATCGCGACAGACACCGTCTATCGCGACAGACCACTCTATCGCGACAGACACCGTCTATCGTGACAGACACCGTCTATCGCGACAGACCACTCTATCGCGACAGACACCGTCTATCGCGATAGACCACTCTATTGTGACAGACACCGTCTATCGCGACAGACCACTCTATTGAGACAGACACTGTCTATCGTGACAGACACTGTCTATCGCGATAGACAGCCCCCACGACAGCTTGTGTCTATCGCGACAGACACCGTCTATCGCGATAGACAGACATTTTCGGCAAAAAATTAAGGGGTAATTTTTTTGGAAATTTAGGCTAAATTTTGGGCATATTTGCATACTCAAATACTCATACACTTACAAAGGCTTTAGAAAAATGCATTAAAACTCCTGAAAGGTTCTGTTTGTTTGTCTAACCCCCTAAACCCTGAACGGTCATAACTTTTTCATACGAAATCCATTTTTTGAGCTCTAGGGCTTGTCGGAAAGCTCGTGGCATATACTACACGCTGAAATCCATTTTTAGATATGATATTTAGAAGTTGACACACTGGGGGGTAGGTACACCAAGGGAGCTCTAGAGGAAATTTTTTAGCAATACAAAAGGGGGAACAAGGGTCATTAAAAAGTGTCTGAAATAAATTGTCTGTCTATTGAAGGATCAAATTGAAGCTAAACTTGGGATTCTTACAGGATCATCGAGAGCTTTTGGAGAAAGCAAAGTAAGTGCCAGGGCGAACAAGCTTGGGAACGTGCTTCCTGGGTAGACAAGCATCGCCAGGAGGAGCGACTTGAGGTTGGAACATCCCTTAACCCCCTCAGTCTATTCTTAGCATAGGCTAAGTGCGAGTAGTTGTCCTGATTGACTAGGGGTACGATAGGAACACTCAAGTTTGAAGAGCTTTTAATTTCTCAAGTGCAAGGATAGGCTAAATTGCAGTCTAGGGACAACTTAAAGGAAAAGAAATTAAACTAAGTGGATGCAGAACATCAAATACAACACACTTAAGTGCTCCTGACGACGGTTAATTAAAAACAAGAAAACACATACGAAGGAACTCAAAAGGAACAAGTGATTGGTACCAAAGAATCAACAACATACAAAGGGCATATGAACCTGAGATCAAGTAGACACCTAGGGAGAGACTGTCAAAGTGTTAGATCATCCGAGGCTAGCGTCAACCATACAGCCAGATCTTGGACCCAACAATTGAGTGATTACCCCTACGCTCTAGACTCAGAAACCAGTGACTCTGACATGTCATATAGCATGGAAAGACCTGTAGATAGCTCAAGAATGGCATACCTAGAAAGACCTGAAGGTCCCTACAAGACTCAATTGGAATACATCCAGACCAACCGCCTAGGTGCACGCATCTATGAGGATGGTCTGCGAAGATTTGTTGTCCTAATTAAAAATCCTAATCAGCCCATTGGACTAGAACACCCTGTAGTCAAGTTTGAAAATGGTTCATACATAGATAAAGAAGGAACAATGTATGTGGTCACCAGCCAACCTGAAAGGACAGATGAGTTTGGCAACATAATCTCTGAACCTGAATTAGGTGACATAGAGCAAGGGAACTTAGGAAAGGAGCCGAAAACCCCTCGATGCAAATCGGTCCTAACAAGGATAATCACTCCAGAGTTAGTTCCCCAGGATAATAGGAGCATAGAATTGCTCTGGAACCAAGAAACGGATGAGGCTTTTTGGAGGTACAAGCTTGAAAAGTCCAATGAAGTGGGAGGTCTTGCCATCTATGAATTCAAAGATCCCGATAGCCCAGGCAAGGTGACCTACTTAGATGATGCTTCTGAGAGAATCTTTGTGGTCTCTGAGCATGGAAGACACGCATACACTTGGAAGGGAGAATTTGTTTTTACCCAACCTCGATCCAATGTGTCTTATGGTCACCAAGGAGCTGGAACATCTCAAGCTCATGGGACTCAAAGAGAAAGGAGTAGAGAGAGACCTGAGGTAAGCTTTGCCAACTCTTGGGGAAGAGAAAGAACGAGAACAGAAACAAATAGAGTGGAACCTAAGGGACATAGAGTCCCAGGGAACCGAAGAAATGCCGATGATTTCCCTTTGCCAAGACCGAGAGAGCACACGAGGACCTTGAGACCGACCCAGCTAGTTAAGTCCATGAAAAACTACTTTGATGGCACTGGAAACCCCTACGATCATGTAGCTGAGTTTAGGCAAGACTTGAGAGCTGAACAAGTTGAAGATATGTTCACGCAATACAATGCATTTGGTCTAACCCTTAGGAACACCGCCCTGACATGGTTTCAGCCACTAAACGAGAGGCAGTTTAGGAGCATAGATCAACTTCTAGAGGCATTCATTATCGAATTCTCTAAAAGTGGCATAAGACATAACACATCCTCCCTGATATACAACTTCAAACAAACATCTCAAGAGACAATGAGGCTCGTAGGCAGAAGATTTAGGCAATTTCTAGAGAGATGCCCGGCCCTAGAGTTACCCACTCCAGCCAAGCAAGTGGCCTTATTTTTAGATGGATTGTTAAGCACCAAACTGAGATCATATGTGTACTTGAAGGACCCTAGATCCATAGAAGAATGTGTACGCATGTGCATAGACATTGAGGATAATCTAGGGGAGGAATTAGAGCTCTCAAAAATCTATAAAGACTCAGATAGTTCTAGTAGCCTCATTTCCTCACAATTCACATCAATTGAGGATCTAGCAGAAAAGGTAGCTCTGAAATTAGGTGTCTCTAGCAAGCAGATTCCTAGATTTGCCCCTAGAAAACGATGCTATACCTGTGGAGGAGACCATATGGCTAATGTGTGCCCCATCATGGCTCAACCCCAAGTGAACCCTAACAACCAGTACTGCACCATAGAAAGGAGGTACACCAATCACACAGCACAAGACTGTCCATATAACAAACAAGCTGTTAGACAAAATTATTCTCAACCATATCCACAACCAGGAAAGTACTCTAATCAGTACCCACAACAACAGTATGCTAGACCTCAGCAAACGTATCAACCACCCTACCAAGGGCAACAAAGACCGCAACAAGTCCTAGCGCAACAACCCCCTGCCCCCACCAACGTGATTCCAGTGAAGTATGCAGCGGCAGAAGAAAATCTGAATATAGCTTTAGTGCCAGTAACGTCCTCGCTTTCAGAAAGTGATCCAAGTGATCATAGTTTTGACTCCACCCATGTTGAGAGCCCCCAGGCCTACTACATGCAATCACCAGAGCATAGTGAGTCATATTATTATGAAGAACCGAATGAATCTAGTGGGGAGCCAGAATACGCAAACGTCATGTATGCCAACCCCAACTCGAGATCCCAACCTAGGCCGATGAGACCTCCATTTCCTAGAGGGCCATGCTATCGTTGTCAGGGAGATCATCTCATTCGTGATTGCCCTCTACTTGCACCGACACAAACCCAATCTGTGACAATTCAAGGCTTTTGTCCCGATTGTGCAAAGGAGCATTTGTTACGAGAGTGTCCCAAGAAACCCGCCAATATACCAAAAATTGCTCCTATCAATGTTATTGGCTTAGTGGTAGACTCCACAGGAAGTGTGACTTCCACAGCCCCAGTACAAGTCATCACGAGAGCCCAGGCACTTAAGCAAAACCAAGACTTAGGCCAGGAAAAGAATGCGGAGGTTAGAGAGACTGAGAGCCAGAATAAGAAGAGGACAAGAGCTTAGAGGGATAGCCGTGAACGTATGAAGAGGCAATGGGCAGAAAAGATGAGCGAACTTGAGGAAAGCCTACGAGAAACCAAAGCCAAAATCATAGAAATCACATCTCAAACGCACTCTCACACATCCCCGCCACTACCATCCCCTTCATCCTCCATTCCTCCACCCACCAATCCACCACACGTAACCCAACCACCACCTCGAGTAGGATCAGTCTTAGCCGATCCCACTCCTAAAGATCTAGACATGATGCTTAAAGCATATCAGGCCAGAATCCAAGAAGGGCCCAATTTAACAGATCATGAGAAATGTTACCCTAGAGCCGACCTAGAGCTTGAACGAACTAAGTTGTGTGCCAAGATGGTGGAATTGGCTCAAGCCATGTTTGAGACCAGTCGCCTTTTCTCTTGCTCTAGCCCCACTCGAACACCATTGCATTTTGATGGTCTGTTAGACAGATTGGAGATGTTAATTGCAAAGTTTGGAAAAGGAGCCAACCCCGAGGCTAAGGAGAAGGCAAGTGATAGAATAAGCATTCCTCCCAAGGAAGCTTATGTGCCTAACTCCACTGAACCAGACACCTCTTCTTCTATGAATCGATACACACCAGAATTCTTGCGAGAGATTCAAGAATAGAAATGGGCTAAAGAGAGTGAAGTTCCTCCTCCCATTGAACTTGTGGATGACACACACGATCAATTCCCACAAGACCTTCCTTCCATTTATGGAGAGCAGGAGAGTGCCCAATCTCAAGAAAGATTAGACTTCGAGTCTAATTCTTTACAGGAACTACCCCATTTCACAGGCCCATGGGAAGCAAAGTCCACTTGTATGAGAGCACCCACAGTCATGGTAAGAAATGAAGATTCAGTCATACCTAGGAACACGGAGGTAGTGAAGAACACCAAAGTGCAGTGCAATCTCACTTTGGAAGAGCTGCTTAAGGTTAGACCAGAAGTGTGGAAACATGTAGCCAATCAAGTGCCCGAAGTAGGAAAACCACTTTCCCAGGTAGGATCTCAAAGAACAGTGCCAGAAATACCCTTGGACAAGATAGGAGACATGAGCGAGGGAGAAGAAGGAAACACCTATCTCCCCATCACTCATCAGGGCTACACAACCAAGGCCATTTTGGACTCAGGTGCAGGAGTTGCAATTGCTACCACTTCCTTATGGAAACGTTGGGGCAAACCAGCACTCAGGCCAACGAGAATGAAATTGCAGATGGCTGACGGTCACATAGAAAGATCCTTAGGACTACTAGAGGGGATAACTCTCACTACTTGTGGTGTAGAGTTTGAGCACACATTCACTATCTGTGACTTTAGCAAAAATCAAGCTTATGAGATGATTTTGGGGGAGACCATTTATGCGGCAGTTGCAAGTGGTACAGGATTGGGGAACCAATTCCTTGTATTTGCAACACTTAGGTGTTACAACCAAAGTCAATCTCAAGGATTACTCTCATAGAGATGTCCCTCCTATCCAATGGAACCCCATCCATAGAGCCAAAGATGATACGGAAGCTGTGCATTCCATAGGATTAGGATCTTCATGGATGCATGAAGACACCCACTTATGGATGTGCAAAGTGGCAGTAGAAGAAGAGAAAAGAGAAAAAGCCAGAGAAGTAGGTGCAAAGGAAACACATAGATCAATTCAAGACCCAGCCTATGCACCTGTAGTCTTTCCTGATGAGGAATTTGAACCCCACGGCTGGGCAGAAATCCTGGCAACAATGGATGTAGCCATCAATGAAGAACAATGGACACCTCACTGTGATGAAGATGGCTATGACATTTCAGTCTTCTCCATAGAGCCAATCATGGGAGAGGCAGTGTTAGAAGAGTGTGAACCTAACCCTGATGCATTTGAGGATGCAAGTGACTCCGATTTAGAGTCAATCATTATGGACCCACCCTTTGCATCAGATGAAGAATTCTTCTATGAAGTAGAATTTCAACCCTAGAGGCATGGAGAGCTTACAAATGATGTAAGGCTAGCCACACATGTGACCCTGAAGGAGGAAGGAAAGAAAAGAAAGAAGAGAGAAGTCACGCCAGAAGAGGAAGAATCTTTGTTTGAGGTTCCGGAAAATTTTAAGAAGTATGAGATAGATGACAGGAGAGTCATGATCAGAATGCCTAAACGAGAGGCGCAATCAGGGGAGGCCTATGATAACAAAGAAACCACCAAGAAAATTGTGGTAGCTGTGGAAGAAGGAGAGGAGAGATGCACATACATAGGCCATGACCTGACGGAAGACGAAGAGCATGAATTGATAGCCTTGCTAAGAGAATACAGAGATGTATTCGCTTGGAGCTACAAGGATCTGAAGGGTGTTGACCCAGATATATGCTCACACACAATCCCCATGACCTCAGATGCCAGACCCTCTAAGCAGAAGCCCTACACATACAATGACAACTACGCCGCCAAGATTAAAGAGGAGATAGACCGCTTGGTGGAAGCCGGGTTTATCTATGAAATTGAGCACACTGAATGGGTATCCCCCATTGTAGTGGTGCCCAAGAAGAACGGAAAATTACGAGTGTGCATTAACTTGAAGAAGGTTAACGCAGCCACTATCAGAGATAATTATCCGCTTCCTATCACTGAGCATCTATTAGAAAGGGTAGCAGGCAAGGAAGTGTACAGCTTCTTAGATGGGTTTTCGGGCTACAACCAAGTAGCCATTGCTCCAGAGGATCAACATAAGACGGCTTTTGCTACGGAGTGGGGCATATTTGCCTTTCGGGTAATGCCATTCGGGCTTACTAATGCACCTGCTACCTTTCAAAGATTGATGTGTCACGTGTTTAAAGAGTTCTTGAGGAAGAATTTGGAAGTCTATGTTGATGACCTTTGCGCTCACTCCAACATTAGACAGACCCATATACCTGAACTCAGATGGATCTTTGATAAATGCAGAGACTATCAAGTCTGCCTGAACCCAGAAAAGTGTGTTTTCATGGTCAGGCAAGGCAAAATTCTAGGACACATAGTGTCTAAGAACGGTATATCCACTGACGAGGAGAAAGTGAGAGCCATCGTAGAACTACCTAGGCCAAAGAACATCAAGGAAGTACAGGCTTTCATGGGGCATTGTGGTTACTACCACCGGTTCATTCATATGTAAGCTGTCATTGCAAAGCCCATGTACGGACTTCTGACTAACTTTGAGTGGACTGATGAATGTGAGAATTCCTTCCAGGATTTTAAACAAAGATTATGTTCAGCACCAATCTTGACCACACCAGATTGGAACAAGCCATTCCATGTTCATGTGGATGCCTCCAATTATGCTATTGGATGTGTACTTGCACAACCTACGGGTGAAAGTAATATGGATCTCCCTATTGCCTATGCCAGTAGACAATTGAATGCTGCTGAACGGAACTATACAACCATCGAACGAGAAGGATTAGGCATGGTGTACGCAGTTAAAATTTTAGACACTACTTGCTTGCAAATAAGTTCAAATTTTTTACTGATCACCAAGCTCTACTGTACCTGGTAAACAAGCCGTGTAATACAAGCAGATTAGTAAGATGGTTTCTCTTACTAATGGAATATGACTTTGAGGTAGTAGTGAGGAAAGGCAGAACTCACCTGAGAGCAGACCATCTCTCTAGGCTCACATCGGGAGAAGCCCCACAAGGAGTGTCAGATGACCTTCCTGATGCTTACTTGTTTAATTTGGAAGTGGTGCCGCAGTGGGCTAAGCCATTAGTGCCAGTATTGACATACGGGCCTAACCACCCAGTAATAAACACTCAAGGTAGAGAGGTAGTAAAAGCCCAGAAGTACCTTATCATGGCAGGAAGCATGTACAAACAGACAGATCAAGGGATATTGGCTTGTTGTGTGGAAGAGGACGAGTACGCAAAATGGTTGCAGTTAGCACATGTGGGTGCATTAGAGCAACACTACTCAAAGCAAAGGACTTTACAGACACTTAGGAGATTCGGAGTGCATTGTCCTACTATGGAAGCTGATGTCCAAAAGTTGTGCAAGGAATGCCCAATCTGTTGCACTAAACCACCTGTGGAACATGCCACTCTATATCAAGTGTCCATAGTGCCAGAATGG
This sequence comes from Ceratopteris richardii, assembly GCA_020310875.1. Taxonomy (NCBI): domain Eukaryota; kingdom Viridiplantae; phylum Streptophyta; class Polypodiopsida; order Polypodiales; family Pteridaceae; genus Ceratopteris; species Ceratopteris richardii. The sequence continues at coordinate 84,584,732 of CM035443.1, forward strand.
AGTGAACCATTAGTAGATTTCCTGAGGACGAGAACATTCCCTCAAGATATGACACTGGCCAGACGAAGAAGTCTAGAACAAGAAGCCCTAGATTACTCACTCATTGGTGATAATCTATACAAGCGTGGTAAAGATGGTTACCTGAGACTATGTGTCCACGAGAGCGAGTATCTGAAGATATTAGAGACTGCTCACCAAGGTGTGGCAGGAGGACACTTTGGACCAGATCGGGTAATCAAAGCGATCCTATTTGCAGGCTTGTGGTGGTCGACCCTTCACATGGATGCACATACCTATGTGAAACGGTGTGATGTTTGTCAGAGAACTCAGTATCCTATACGCAAGGATGAGATGCCATTGAAACCTATGATGGGTGGACGTGCATTCTCTAAGTGGGGAATAGACTTTGTAGGTCCTATTAATCCCCCAGCTAAAGGTTCACATGCTGAATACATCATTGTTGCCACAGACTATCTAACAAAGTGGGTAGAGGTAAAAGCTACGACAAAGAACGATGCTCAGACAACTGCTAAGTTCCTATTTGAGAGTGTGTTCACAAGATACGGGCTACCTATAGAGCTGGTAAGTGATAGAGGCACTCACTTCTTGAATGAAGTTATTGAAAATCTTCTTCAAGAGTTCCTGGTGATACACAAGAAGTCTGCCCCCTATCACCCACAAGCTAATGGACAAGCCGAAAGCACAAACAAGATCCTGTGCAATGTGTTGACCAAACTAGTGAATAATAAACGCTCTGATTGGGACAAACAGCTACACCATGCTGTTTGGGCATACCGAGTTGCCTATAAAACGGTACTCCAAGCCACGCCCTTTCAGATGGTTTTCAGCCAGAATGCAGTGCTACCATTGGAATTTTTGATACCAACCTTGAAAGTAGCACAAGAGCATGATTGGACAGGCCATGAGTTGTCCTCTAGAATCTTCAATCTTGAACGACTAGGTGAAACACGATTGAGGGCTACAGCAGGAATTTATGCAGCCAAGAAGAGGCAAAAGGCATATTTTGATGCACACATCAAGGATAAGGGCTTGAAAGCAGGAGACCTAGTCCTAGTCTACACCTTGAAGCAACATGCACGGAAGTTAGAGAAGAGAGGTTACGGGCCAATGATTATCAATAGAATCTCTACAAGTGGAGCAGTTCAACTAGCCACTCTAGAGGGTGATATTCTCCCAAGTTACATAAGTGGATGCAGAGTCAAGTTATATCAAGAACCCCTGACTGAAGAGATGCTAAATCGACAGGCACAGGGTTGAATTAGAGAAGAGAAAAGAATTAGAGAAGAAGCACAGGCAGAAGCGTTAGAACGCATCCGACGAATGAAATTGAGGAGACAAGGCAGAGACCAGCCTGTGCTTGACACTCAAGAACCTCTAGGCTATCCCATGGCCATGTGCGAGGCTTTAGGTGGACAGTCCCATAGAATAATCGACCGACGGTCTTTTGTAACCCTAGAAATAGGACAAGGAGAGAGTGTAAGGACAGTGAGAGCTTTAATTGATTCAGGGGCAGCCACTAGTGCAGTTCGACTTTCTTACTGCCAAGGGCTGCAATTACAAATCAATCCTATCGAGGCATATCTCATAGGATTGGGAGGTGTGGAAACCCCTTGCATTGGTGAGGTGGAACTTCCCCTCTACATTCAAGAGGTGCTAATGGCAGTCAAAGTGCTAGTGTGTGAAGACGAGGATCTTACCGAACCTCTTGTCCTAGGCCAAGACTGGATCTATGATCATGCAGTCAGCCTCAACCTTAGAAGTGGACTTCTTCAGGCATGGGTAGGCCAAAACCACATCACGATTGAATTAGAAAATCAAGCACATAGGCTGCTAGAAGAGGCACCGAATCCTGGTCCTTCCAGGAGTCCACCTGAAATGAACCATGCTACTCTTGACCAAAGTTTTATGGTGCAAAGGATTGCCACTCATGACAAAGGTACAGAAGTCAACAAGGAGTTCCCTTCTTTTCCAAAGAGAATTCGAGGAAAGCAAGCCGGAAAATACAAGATACAGAGGAGCCCGAGGACCAAGAAGAATGAACACCAACCAGTACAATACAGAATACCCCATGGCATGAAGCAGATCTGGATACGCAAAGGTGAACAACCCTCGGCTTTGGAGATAGGATTCCAAAGAGGCATCAAGCAAGCTACAGTGTCGAGGACTACAGCGAAGGAGTACCCTAGACATCAATCTAGACAAACCATGTCTATTTGGGTTCCAAAGAAGTCAAGGAAGGCTATCCCAAAGGCTAGACAAATATGGGTGCCCAAGACCTGCTTACTAGCTCAAATAACTTCACCTCCAATCACTAGATCAAACCAACACTCACAAGTCCTATTGGCTCCCCTCCAAAGGCAAACATCTACACTGCACACCACCACATTCTTGGTCACGCCTCGGAATGTTTGGAAATGGGTACCCAAAAGGTCCCAAACCCAACACACTCCAGTACGCAAACCTTCACACATCATCGCCAAAAAAAGCAACGATTCCAACATCAAAGTTTGGAGACCTAAACCCCATGTCAAACCCCCTGACCCACCTATGTAAATCCTTCCCCTCTGATGTAGGTGCATTCTGAGAACATTGCACAACCAAAGTATGCATTTAGAGTGAACCCTAACCTACTAACCCACTTGTACACACATCACGAACACTTCACCCACTAACCTCTAACCACTCGGAATGTCATGTTGGTATTGTGGAGGGAACACCATAACATCCTGTTTCCAATGCAATGCTAATGTGCCTCTCTCTTCTTCTAGCAGATAAGCATCAGCAACTACAAGCACTCTCATAGCAGAAGCAACAGGTCCGAGCTCACAGGCAGGAATAATTACTGCAGGAATTGATGTGGATAGTCTACCTGTTGATGTGCCACCAACTGAACGACCTGTGGAGCTGCAACACCTTCAGCAGATCCCGGTACCGGATCCACCCACAGGGATCACAGAAAGAGTCCATGCCAATTCTCATTGGTTCAATGGCATGCCAGGCCCATTAGGAGAGGCCAAATATATATGGGAGTCTAAGTGCGAGTATGACAGATCTTGGGTCAGATTCCAATTCTTCTCCAAGGAGTTTGAGACTCTACAGAACACACAGGATCTTCAGACCATATGGCAACGTGCAGGGCTAGCTGAGTACTTCGAGGCACCATTACCCAAACCAGAACTCCTCCGATGCTACTATCTGGTCTCAACATTACAGACTAATGCAGAAAAGGACAAACCAGGATCGTTTGTTCTTCCTTCCTTGCTGGGCAACAACGAGTTAAAGAGGTTTGAACTTACCTTGGAGTTGGTGAGCTCTGCTTTGAATATGCACGGCACACATGTACCTTCTGAGAAGGATGCTCTCGTTCCTACTAACATGAAGGATAGGAAACTACTGAAGCTTAAAGATATGGCAGCACTCACACCAAACGTGTCCATCCCTCTCCGTATGTGCATGCAACATTTTGCTTTCCCCGGTCAAGACCGCTTCACACAACCGCACAAAAGAATTTGGTTCGCTCTCTACTTAGCGGAGACAGGGGCGTTACCAATCAAGCTTCCTGTATGGATTATAGAGCAGTTGTATGAAGCAAATAAAAGGTCTTCTAGGAAATTAGTGGTGAACGGTTGCTGTGCAATCACACACATTATTTACCGGTGCTTAGCATACGATGTACCCATTGAACGTGCCTTAACTTGGGCACAATTACAAATGTTTAAGAAGCTCAAGGCGTCCACACATCAATCCAAGCGCATGAGGGGTTCGATCCCTTGTGTCCAGACATGTGAAGTTCTGACTACTCCTGAAGTATCGCCACGAGGGGAGGCCACTGTACCTCCTTTTACCATTAGAATACCCAGGCCTGGATCTGAAACTACAACACAAGCTGCCCCTTCGGCTCCTCCTGCTCCATCTGAATTTGAATTTGCTACAACTGGAGATGCTGAAGGGATGGATCCCCATGACTTCAAAGCATTCTTACAAAGTACACAACTCTCTGATGTAGAGTTTTATTCAGACCTCTAGAAGAAGAAGGAGCAGACAAAGAGGAGACCACTGAAGCCCCAGCTTATACAGCAGAACTCCGAAGGCTGTATCAAATCATGGAACGAGTGCGATCGCAACAACTTCTCACCGAACAGAGCAGTAGGGTGCTCATGACTCAACTGTTGGAAGAAGCAGGCGTTGACTCAGAATATAGTGAAGGTCTCTTATTAATGGCAGAGACATATGGGGTAGTAGAAGCAGTTCGGACCGCCATTAGGAGGTCTCCAGTTCAATATGATCCACGAAGATTCCAAACACGACCACGGTTAGGTAAAAACACCCAGATCCCCATTACAACGGCAGAAGGGCCGATTATTACATCCGAACCCATTGGGACAACCTCCCAAGCAGCAGAAACCGCTAGCCAAGAGCACCCAGTCACCCATGAGGAATCAACCGAGCCACTACCACCCACACCCCCACCATCGCCTCCTAGAACAGAAGCCGTGGAGATCACCTCGACCACTCAACCCACCGAACAAACCTTCATCTTCCGTACTCCCATCTCTAGTTCAGCCCTATTCTCCACCTCTGATAACCCAATCTATGAAGCAACCACCATCACTACACAATCCACCGAATCGCTCATAGAGCCTGCCCTAGGACAACCATCCCCCATGCCCTCAACCATAGGTCATCCTGACTCCAGATCCATATTCATGGGTTTCCCTACTACCACACCACCTTTCATGCCCTCCCCGACTCTACGACCTCAACCCCCAACCTCCATCTCTCCACTTCTCCAATCCCTCCATGCCTTCCTTGCTACAACTTTTCAACCCAGGTCTCAACCATTCCCTTTATTTTCAGCTCCCCACCCCACTTCTCATCTATTCACCACTTTCACACACACACCACCTACCATTCCAATGTATATGGTAGACCCCACACTCGCACCCACTCCTGAAAGTATGGACATTTCACCACCCACGGCACCTCCCCGACCCCCCACACTTCCACCTTCTCCCATTCCCCCCTCACCAATTTCACCGACACACACATCTCCATTAGACACGTCATTCACTCTTCCCCTTCCCCAATCCCCTTCCCGTGCATCCTCCATTGTACAAACCACACCATCATCCATAGGAAATGCATTGGACACCATGCTCACATGTATATCACAGTTAAGGACAGAGTACAATCAGCTCCAGCAACATAACACACGGCTGCAAGAGCACTCGGAGGTGCTACAAAATCGTCTTGCTGCAGTAGAAGAGGAGAATGCTCGCCTCCATACACAATTCCAAACTTTACAAGAGGCTCATAGTGTATTGGAAGTACAGTTGCAGTATATAGACCAAGAAGCAATACAAGTGGTAGAAGGCCATCTCAAAACACAACTAGAACGCAATTCAAGACTTCAACGAAATATGGCACTTATTAGAAGACACCTTGCAGCTGCTCACGAGGAGAATCGACGCCTACAACAACAAAACCAAGAGAACTTAGAAGCAGCCATCGAAAGCACACCAGGGGCACCCATCAGCCCATCAAAGTTTCAAGCAGTGACCCCCGACAATATCAAGATCATATTGGAAGACTATGCCATGCTGCTTGAAGCACATGACCAGCTCTCAGAGGAACTGAGTCAACTGAAGCAGAAACAACAAAAAGACACAACGACTACCCCTCAAACCACCTCATCAACGGCTTCACTTCTCACAGACTCAGAGGCCCTACAAGATCTCCAGACACAGGTCACCGAGTTGAAAGCACACCTACTACAATATGAAAGGCCACCTTCCCCTCCAGAAGCTCCCACCGACGAAGACATAGTACAAATTCCTATGGAACAAACATTTGAAGAAGAATACGCCCCACAACCCTTCCCAGGAGGTCAACAAACGGAAGAAGCTCAGGACACATTCGAAGCACCATGGCCCCCCTAGCTGCGACAAGTGGAGGAAATCGGGAGTTCTCATGAAGAGCGCATAGTAGTGCAAAATCAGGCCATGAGGGTCATAGAGGATACTATGCTGCAATCTGATTACTTCAAGAACCTGTCATCGAGACGCCTTATCCTCTCATCTGAACTCCAATACAGGCCTTACTATATTATTCTGGCTGATTATAATGCAGAAATACAGAGAGTCACAGGGAAGATACCTTCCTTCGCAACCCAATTTCAACCCGAAGACCTTCCTACAGAGGTGCAAAAAGGCAAGATCCGTCAAGCAACATGGCGGCAGAAAATTCTTGAAACCTATCCTGAAATGCTCCACACCTGGAACAATGCACCATTACATCTCCTCTATAATCCATGCTATGGCCCTGTTCCACGACGCCGCTCATGGAAAGCATTCAACATAAAGGTCCAGAATAACGCACAATGCAAGGAATGGCTCAATTATCCATACATTGTGCCACCACAGGGACCACCGTCAGTAGCGTACATGATGGGAACAATTCGACATTGGATGCCTCGATTGAAGCCCATGCCGGATGTTGCGGCCCAGATGATGCTTAAGATTTTGGATATGATGCAGGTAGTACTCAAAACCTTCCGAAATGCAGCAGCACCACAGATACGGCTACCGGGGTTTACTAATGGAAACTATGATTTGGTGTATGACATGAGCACCACCCCCAGCATTCGAGTAGTTTATGCCTGGCATGCACGGATAAAGTATCTTCCCGCATGCTACAAATAGACATTCGAAGAAATGTTCAGATCAGGTTTCTGGGAGTATCACTCGGAGGTCTTCGCACCGAAGCCAACACACCTGCTCCATCTCTTTGCTTGTGAACAAGCCATGTACTCTGAGTACTACACCACACCGCAACCAGAGGTCCACGGTGCAATAAATTGGGATGCATTGGAAGCTGATTTAGCAAGAGGCTTACGGATACGAGAACACGAACTTGCCACCAATGTCATCCAATACTATATCGACCACCCAGGTACAATAGAGCAGTCATGCACAATACGGCAACAAGGCCTAATCATTTTTTCCATGGATCATTCACACCTCAAGTGATTTTAATCACTACACAAACATTGTAAATTCCGTTTTTGGTAGAATAGACTCCATTTTGTTCAAGCCGAGGAGTCCTCGAGCTTGAGGAGTATTAGAATTAGCTACATACCAATTTTCATAATTTTTAGACTCCGTTTGAACCCTCAAATAGGCTCTAGAACCTAATTTTTAACTAGGCCGGACACTAGGTCTGGAGAAGGCCAAAGCTAGTGAGAAAACTATAAAAAGAGCTAGAGAGCTCATTCTTGGGTTAGATTGTTTGTGAATTGAGCTTATGTAAGAGACTTTTTGACTAATGCAAAGAACTCCATTGTTCCTCTCCTTGTTCTTGCCTTGTGTGCACGCGTGTGTGTATGTGTATGCATGCTTGTGTGCTTCTCACTCACACACTTGTGCCTTCACTTGATCATAGTCTTCATACTAGTCCTCACGTCTCCACGGATTGACAATTATGAGGTGAATCTTCTCACATTGGTACTCACCATTGTGCTAGAGTGACAATAGGGTACTAAAAAAATGGAGATAAAGAACGAGTATTATATTTTGTCATAACACTTAAAAAATGCATGAATAATGCATATTTAGCATTCATTTACATATCTCGTGTTAATAATGCATTAAAAACTTAATCTACTACCTTATAGAAGACAATACATGTTGGGACCTACAACCTGCTCCATGGATTAGGATTCAGGATTCACTATTCACAAGCATGACATGTTAAGACTGAAAGTTAGATTGATTATTAAACGTTGAATTATTTAAATTTAATAATGAACCATGATTAATGTAATATATACAATACAACATATTAACATGGGATAGTGATCATAGACATACATTACATAAAAGAGCAGAATGTATACATGAATGATGATCCATGAACTTCATGAGTCACGAATCAAGTCTCATACAAAAATGGTAAAACCATGTCATAAATCCAAATCCAAAATGATACATCCATTATCCAAATGATCAGTATCACACGACATCCATAAAATAGAAAGCACCTACCAAGTGTGCTGCCCTCCATATCTGTGATGCAAAGAACACTACACACCAACTGAATGGCAACTACTATTGTATCTCCCTTTGTCCAAAGCTCATCATCTCCCATAATGAGCACTGAGAACTGTGTGAAGAGAGAGTCTCCTCCTCTGGCCTCCTAAATGTTGTACCAATCCTCAGAAACCATTATACATAGAAGCCCTTTTCTTACTCTAAGGACTCTATCAAGTACTATATACATGTAACAAAACTGTGTGATAGAGAGTTTTTGGAAATCCAAGGAAGAGTGGGCACGAAAGATGTTCAATACTTTTGGCTTAGTACTGATAAATTTAACTATGAATTTTGCTTTATCAAGGATAGATTTCACCCATGGAAGTTCCCCAATGTCTTCCATAAGCAAATCTAAACTATAGGATGCACATGGTGTCCATGTAATCTTGATGTATGCCTCTTCAATCATATGCCCCATTGACATGCAGTTGGACCCATTGTCAATCACAAATTGCACTAAATTCTCATTTCCCACATTCTCAATGGACTTCTTAACATGTGAGAATATGAATTCACCCATCACTATTGTGCCAGGTGCATGGGCTGGTATAGCACATAAAAAACATTGTGCCTTTGCAAGCGGACACAAGGATGTTATAAACATTCCTTTTATGAATGTCTGACCACACATAGAATAGAGCATCCATATTTCTCCCATAGAGATCTTAGGGATAACATTTCATTCTCTACTAGCTTTGTTTGCCTTAAGAGCTCACTAGTGCACAAGGTTTGTCTCAAAAGGCCCTCCCAAGCAACACCTATTCTATTAGTAATGACTTTCATTGCCATCTTCCATGGAAGAGTATTAGCAACATTAAATGGAATGCCACACTGAATGAAGAGTTTGGTCAACTCTCTAGTGGTCTTTTCCATATGTTTCTTTTGCACTCCAACCCTTATATTGTCTCTCATGAATATATTATTATCAAGGATCTTTGGATGTGATTGATGACGTGAAAAAGAGGGAGAGGCATTGGCACCAATGAAATTCATATGCTCTATGCATGGCATTTTAGTTGCACTCTGATCATGAACTTGATGAGACAGGATTTCATCAAGAAGAGGCTCATTAGCTGCACCCATAGTGCTCTCAAATGATGGAGGCATATGCAAATTACCCACCTCTCAACTCAATTGGAGCTGAGCAGTCAAATCCTCTATGGTTTTTTTGAGGTATGGAAGTGCATTTTCCAATGCCTCTTCCTCTCAATCCAAGTAGATGACCTTTCATGTGGGATGCCGAGCCACCATACATGCCCTTGCAATAATTGCATTTCCAAGAGGTAAGGCTATGAATTTTCACATGGTTATGGATGACCTCAAGAGCTCTACCCATGGTGAAATTTGAAGACTAATGAAAGGCTAAAACTTCTCTCTCTCTCTCTCTCGTGTGTCCCAAAGAGAAAGAAATTAAAGAGCTATGAAAGTTGAAACT
>CM035443.1:84601777-84644277 GCA_020310875.1 Ceratopteris richardii
ACATAGATGGCCTAGAACAAGGGAATGTAGGAGGGGAGCCCAGGACCCCTCGAGGGAAATCTGTTCTTACTAGAATCCTCAATCCCGAGTGGGTTCCCCAGGACAACAAGAGCATAGATCTGCTTCTGAACCGAGAGACTGACGAAGCCTTTTGGAGGTATAAATCTGATCGGCCAATTGATATAGGAACAATCATGATCTATGAGTTTAAAGATCCAGATAGCCCAGGCAGAGTGACCTATCTAGATCACGCTTCAGAAAGGATCTTTGTGGTTACAGAACATGATAGACATGCTTACACTAGGATGGGTGAGTTTATTTTCCCCCAACCAAAATCTAACGTGTCCTCTGGCCACCCAGGAGCTGGAACGTCCCATGCTCATGGAGTTCAGAGAGACATAAAGAGAGACAGACCTGAGGTAAGCTTTGCCAACTCCTTGGGAAGAGGAAGAACGAGAACGGAAACAAATAGAGTGGAACTTGAGGGACATAGAGCCCCAGGGAACCGAAGAAATGCGGATGAATTCCCTCTACCAAGACCAAGAGAGCACATGAGGACCCTGAGACCGACCCAACTAGTTAGGTCCATGAAAAACTACTTCGATAGCACTGGAGATCCCTACGATCATGTGGCTGAGTTCAGGCAAGTCTTGAGAGCTGAACAAGTGGAGGATCTATTCACGCAGTACAATGCCTTTGGTCTAACCCTTAGGAACACAGCCCTTACGTGGTTTCAACCATTGAATGAGACACAATTCAGGAGTATAGACCAACTCCTAGAGGCTTTCATTATTGAATTCTCTAAGAGTGGCATAAGACATAATACCTCCTCATTGATTCACAGCTTCAAGCAAACCCCTCAAGAGACTGTGAGACTTGCAGGAAGAAGATTTAGGCAATACCTTGAAAGATGCCCTGTTTTGGAGCTACCCACACCAGCTAAGCAAGTGGCTTTATTCTTGGATGGATTGCTAAGTACCAAATTGAGGTCATATGTGTATCTGAAGGACCCTAGGACTATAGAAGAGTGTGTACGCATGTGCATTGACATCAAGGATAACCTAGGGGAGGAGTTAGAGCTTTCCAAAATATACAAAGATTCAGATAGTGCCTCTAGCCTCTCTTCCACGCAATCCACATCAATTGAGGAACTCGTTGAGAAAGTGGCACAAAAACTAGGTGTCTCTAGCAAACAAATCCCAAGGTTTGCCCCAGTAAAGAGGTGCTATACTTGCGGTGGTGACCATATGGCGAACGTGTGTCCCATTATGGCTCAACCCCAAGTAAATCCTAGTAGCCAGTACTGCACCATAGAATGGAGGTACACCAATCACACCGCGCAAGACTGTCCATACAATAAGCAAGCGGTTAGGCAAACCTACCCTCAGCCATATCAACAGGGAAGATATCAAAACCAATATCCACCACAGCAGTATGCGAGGCCTCAACAAACCTACCAACCCTACCAAAACCAACAAAGGCCTCAGCCTGTGCTAGCACAACAACCCCCTGCTCCAGCTAATGTGATTCCGGTAAAGTATGCTGCTGCAGAAGAAAACCTGAATAGAGCTATAGTCCCTGTAACACCAGTGCTTTCAGAAAGTGATCCTAGTGACCATAGCTTCAATTCTACACATGTTGATAGTCCCCAGGCTTACTACATGCAATCTATTGAACATGGTGAGTCCTACTATAGTGAAGAGCCAAATGAACCTAGTTGGGAGTCAGATTACACAAACGTCATGTATGCAAACCCCAACCCTAGACCTCAACCTAGACAAGTAAGACCCCCATTCCCTAGAGGACCATGCTACAGATGTCAGGGAGATCACCTCATTCGTGATTGCCCCATGCCTGCACCTACCCAAACCCAATCAGTGACGATCCAGGGCTTTTGCCAAGAGTGTGGAAAGGAGCACCTCTTACGAGACTGCCCTAAGAATCCTAATAATATGCCAAAAATCACTCCTATTAACGTTATTGGGTTAGTGGTAGATTCCACAAGAAGTGTCACTTCCACTGCACCCGTACAGGTAGTCACTAGAGCTCAAGCATTGCAGCAAAGCCAAGGGGTAGGCCAGGAAAAGAGCCTAGAGGCTAGTGAAACTGAGAGCATAACCAAGAAAAGGACTAGAGCTTGGAGAGATAGTCGTGAAAGAATGAAAAGGCAATGGGCAAAAAAGATGAGTGAACTTGAGGAAAGCCTCAGAGAAACAAAGGCCAGGATAACTGAACTCACATCTCAAACTCCCTCTCACACTACCCCACCACCACCATTCCCATCTCCATCTGACCCGCCACCTTCCAACCCACCTCACACAATTCCACCACCCCCAAGAGTAGGATCAATCCTAGCAGATCCCACTCCCGAGGACCTTAATATGATGCTTAAAGCATATCAGGCCAGAATCCAAGAAGGGCCAAACGTAACTGATCATGAAAAGTGCTACCCTAGAGCAGAATTAGAGCTTGAACGAACTAAAATTTGTGCCAAAATGGTGGAGTTGGCTCAGACCATGTTTGAAGCCAGTCGCCTATTTAACATCTCTAGTTTAGCGAAGACACAATTTCACTTTGATGGACTGTTAGAAAGAATAGAGAAGCTGATTGCACAATCAGAAAAGGAACCCGCCTCTCAACACAAGGACAAGGCAAGTTAAAGAGTAAGCATTCTTGCCCAGGAAGCCTATGTGCCTAACTCTACGGAGCCAGACACATCATCTTCTATGAATCCGTTCACACTAGAATTCCTACGAGAGATTCAAGAAGACAAATGGGCTAAGCACCCATCAAGGATACACCACCAAGGCCATTCTAGACTCAGGCGCAGGAGTTACAATTGCTACCACTTCCCTATGGAAGCGTTGGGGCAAGCCAGCTGTTGAAGCTCAAAGTCAAGGACAAAGCATGGAAGCACATCAAAAGGTGGACACACAAGGAAAGGGAGCAAGTAGGGAGCTCCATGAAGTGTATGTTAAATTTTCAGATGAATCCCCTACAAAAATAGTGATTTTCATCACTAAAAACCATTGTAAATACCATTATCTATTTTTATAACTCCATTTTGTTCAAGCCGAGGAGTCCTCGAGCTTGAGGAGTATTAGAAGTACCATCGTACCAATTTTCATAATTTTTAGACTTCGTTTGAGCCCTCAAATAAGCCCTGGAACCTAATTTTTAACTAGGCCGGACACTAGGTCTGGACAGGGCCAAAACTAGTCAAAAAACTATAAAAAGAGCTAGAGAGCTCATTTTGGGGGTTGGCTGGTTAGAGAATAGAGCTTTTGTAAGAGAACTCTTTTGCAATCTAAGCTTTCCATTGTTCCTCTCTTTGATCTTACTTGTGCGTGTGTGTGTGTATGTGCGTGCATGTTTGTGTGCTTTCACTCACGCACTTGTGCCTTCACTTGCTCGTGGTCTTCATACCGGTCCTCACGTCTCCGCGGATTGACAAGTAAAGGAGGTGGTGCTTACGCTTGAGCTACACCAAATTTTGGCACCGTTGTCGGGGAGAGAGCTTCGAGGATGAGCGTTGTGATGGTAAGATCGTAGATTTGCGACGTTGGAAGGTAAAAAAACTGTCATTTCAGTTCATTTTCTGTTTTTTCCTCTTCATCTTCATCTTCATCATCATCATCATCATCATCATCATCTCCACCTTCTTCCATCTTCTTCTTCATAGAAATTTCTTGTTTTTTAGTGCATTTTCACCATTTTCATACCATTTTTCATGCATTATTGTGTGGGAAGGAGTTAGGACCAGAGTGATCACTCCAGACTGGATCCCTCAAGACAACAAAAGCATAGAACTATTTTTGAATAGAGAAACAGAGGAAGCCTTTTGGAGATTCAAGCCAGATCAACCTAGCCAATGGCGCATAGTTATCATCTATGAATTCAAAGATCCTGAGATACCAGGCAAAGTTGTCTACCTGGATAACACATCAGAGAAGATATTCTTGGTAACAGAACATGATAGACATGCATATACTTGGAAGAATGAATTGATTTTCCCCCCACCAAGATCCAATGTTTCCCATGGCCTCCAAGGAGTAGGGTCATCCCACGCTCATGAAGCCCAGAGAGAAAGAACTAGAGAGAGACCTGAGGTAAGTTTTGCACACACCATGGGCAGGAATAGATCAGGATTTGAAAATGAAAGACCTGAAAGAGAGAGACATCAAGCACATAGGCAACAAAGAGATGAACATGATTTTCCATTGCCTAGACCCCGAGAGCACCTAAGAACCCTTAGACCCACTCAAGTGATCAAGGCAATGAAGAATTATTTTGATGGGTCAGGAGATCCTTATGATCATGTGGCCGAGTTCAAACAAGTGTTAAGAGCTGAACAGGTTGAGGACTTGTTCACCCAGTACGAGGCATTTGGTTTGACTCTTAAGGGCACTGCCTTGGCTTGGTTTCAACCACTGAGTAGTCGCAACTATTGCGATATAGGTCAACTGCTAGACGAATTCATTGTAGAATTTTCCAAGAGTGGTATCAGGCATAACACATCATCCCTGATCCACAGTTTCAAGCAGACACCCCAAGAAACAGTGCGACTAGCAGGTAGAAGGTTCAGACAGTACCTAGAAAGATGCCCTACTCCAGAGTTACCCACACCAGCCAAACAAGTGGCTTTGTTCTTAGATGGCTTACTGAGCACAAAGTTAAGATCATATGTGTACCTGAAAGAGCCTAGATCCATAGAAGAGTGTGTGCGGACGTGCATTGACATAGAAGATAACTTGGGTGAGGAGTTAGGATTATCCAAACTCTATAAGGATTCAGATAGTTCTACTAGTCATACTTCAAAAATCTACACGGAAATAGAGGAGTAGCTGAGCAAGTTGCTAAGAAGCTGGGAGTTTAAAATAGACAAACACAGAGAGTCACCCCATTGAATCGGTGTTATACTTGCGGAGGCGACCACATGGCTAATGTATGCCCAATGCACAACCAGAACGTGAGAGAAAGGAATACCCCATACTGCACTATTGAAAGGAAGTACACAAACCATACGGCTCAAGATTGTCCCTATAACAGGCAGGCTGTTAGACAGAATTATCAACAACCTTACCAACCAGGTAGGTATCAAAACCAATACCAACAGCCATATTATAGACCACAACAGCAATATCAGGCACAATATACGCCACAACCAGTCTTAGGAAACCAACCACCAGCTCCTGCCAACGTGATTCCAGTCAAATATGTTGTCGGAGAGGAAAATCCAAATAGAGCATTGGTGCCACTAACCCCATTGATACCAGATAATGACTCTCATGCTCATAGTTCAGACTACTCCCATGAAGGTAGTCCACATGCTTATTATACAGAGTCACCTGAACATAGTGAGATTTTCTCGTATCAATATGAGGCACCATCTATGGAGCAAAATTGGGAGCCAGAATACTCCAATGTCATGTACACAAATCCTAACCCTAAGCCCCAATTGAGACAAATGAGACCACAAGCCCCTAGAGGATCTTGTTTCAGTGTCATGGTGACCATTTCATTCGAGACTGTCCCCACCCACCATCTTCGAGTCAAGGACACGCTATCACAATACAGGCTTTTTGTCCCGATTGTGGCAAAGACCATCTCCCCAGAGATTGTCCAAGAAACCCCTCCAGTGCACCCAAGATTACACCCATTAATGTGGTAGGCTTAGTGGCAGATTCAAGTTCAAGTAGTAGCAATGTGGCTCCTATACAAGCTGTCACTAGAGCACAAGCCTTAAAACAGGATAAACCAGCAGAACAATCAGAGTCGAGTGAATCAAGAGAGCCTAGTAAAAGGGAAACAAGAACATGGAAGGATACCAGAGAGAAGGCAAATCGCAAGTGGAATAAAAAGTTATCGGAACTAGAAGAAAGCTTAAAAGAAGCGAAAACAAAAATAGAAGACATTGCATCTCAAAGCCCCTCGCATGCCGAAACTCCATCCACTCCACCTCATCCCACCCCACCACCCATTGTAAATAGGCCGCAATCAGGGTCTGTTCTTGCAGATCCAACCCCAGAAGGTTTGGACATGATGTTCAAGGCCTACCAGGCTCGACTTCAAGAAGGGCCTATAGCTGCAAACCTAGACAAGAGTTACCCTAGAGCAGATTTAGAGATTGAACGGATGAAAATGTGCATGAAAATGGTAGAACAAGCTCAAGCTATACTTGAGACTAGTCAAAAGTTCAATCAGACAAACTCTGTCAAAACGGATTTGCATTTCCAGGGCTTACTAGAACGATTAGAGCACTTGGTAAACAAACCACAAGTTTCTTTACCTCCACAGGCTCAACCAGTTATTGAAAGAGGAAGCTCACCACCAATGGGAGCTTATGTTCCTAATTCCACGAATCCAGGAATACCTCCTTCAATTCAACAGTACTCTCAAGAGTTCTTGCGGGAAATACAAGAAGAGAAATGGGCCAAGGAGAAGGGTAATTCCCCTCCTATTCCTGAGATTGATGATCTTCATGATCAATTTCCCCAAGACATTCCATCTATTTACGGAGATGAAGCAGAACAACAAGAAGACGAAAGGTTAGATTTTGAATCTAATACCTTAGAAGAACTGCCTCAATTTCCAGGCCCATGGGAATCTGAATCTCTCCAGATTAGAGCTCCCACAATACTAGTAAGAAATAAAGACTCAGTGGTTCCAAGGAACACGGATGTCGTGAAGAACACTAAGGTTCAGTGTCATCTCACTGTAGAAGAGCTGCTCAAAGCAAAACCTGAGCTTTGGAATCATGTGAAGGATCAGGTTCCAGAACTTGATTCCAACATGCCAAAAGCAGGCTCCAAGCAAAGGGGACCAGAGATACCTCTAGACAAAATAGGGGACATGTGTGAGGGTGAAGAAGGTAATACTTATCTTCCAATCACCTACCAAGGTTACACAACCAAAGCAATCATAGATTCAGGTGCTGGTGTTGTTATTGCGACCACCTCCTTGTGGAAGCAATGGGGCAAGCCCACATTAAGACCAACTAGAATGAAGCTTCAAATGGCTGATGGTCATTTTGAAAGACCTCTCAAATTGCTAGAAGGGATAACTCTAACCACTTGTGGTGTAGAGTTTGAGCTGTTTTGTTTGATGAAGCACAAATTTATGAACATTGGATGGCTGTAATGCAATATGAATATGATGCTATCATGAAAAATGGTACCTGGTTTTTATGTGACTTTCTTGCTGGCAAGAAGGCCATTGGCACTAAGTGGCTATACAAGCTAAATCATAAACCTGATGGAATAGTTGACAGGTATAAGGCTAGGCTTGTTGCAAAGGGTCATGCATAGGAGAGAGGCATTGATTTTGATGAGACCTTTGCACCTACATGTTGAATGACTACTATTTATATAATTTGTGCATGCATAACTCATCATGGTAGGAATGTACATCAGTTGGACATTAGAACTGCATTTTTGAATGGTTACTTGCATGAAGAAGTATATGTTTTTCATTCCTATGGCTTTGTGCAAAAAGGGCATGAAAGCTAGGCGTGCATGTTAAAGAAGAAATTATATGATTAAAAGCAAGTACCACGTGGTTGGTATGACAAGATACATGCCTATCTGATTGCACATGGCTTTGAGAGCAGTCCAATTGAGAGCACCTTATGTTAAGCACGCTAATGATGTGCTTTTGATCATTGGTGTGTATGTTGATGACATGTTGCTCACTTGTCCTCATGAGAAGCATATTGCTGATTTCAAGGCTAATCTGCATGCCTCATTTGAGATATCTGATTTGGGGCATTTGCATCATTATTTGGGCATTCAATTTATGCAAGTTGATGGCAAAATGGCTTTGTGTCAAATGAAATATATTGACACATCATTGCAATGTTTTGGCCTTGAAGATTGTAAACCTATTGCCATTCCTATGCAGACAGGTTTACGATTGAGTCTTCATGATGCTCGAGATGCATTTGATGTTGTTCTCTATCAGCAAGATGCTGGATGCTTGATTTACTTATGCATTACTCGACTAGATATTTAGTTTATTATCTCACAGATGAGCAGATTTATCCATTGCCAAGGTGTCAAGCATTGGCAGGCAGTTAAGTGCATCCTTCACTACTTGAGTGGTACTCGGCTACTTGGATTGTTTTATCCCAAGGGGGGATCACTACCACCAGAATTACATGCTTTTTTTGACTCTGTCTGGGTTGGTTGCTATGACATTCATGTGTCCAGCATTGGTTTTTGCTTCATGCTTGGTAGCTCATGCTTATCTTGGTTGAGCAAGAAGCAACCTATTGTGGCCACTTCCAGTTGTGAGGTTAAGTATATGGCAGCTTTCAGAGTGTCCGTTGAGTGTGTGTGGCTCAAATGCCATATGGCTGATTTGGGTGTTGGTGAGTCTTTTGCCACCACCATCTTCATTGACAATCAAAGCGCATTGGCAGTTGCAAGGAACCGTATGTTCCATGATGGCACTAAGCACATTGAGGTGCATTATCATTATGTTAGGGAGAGGTTCTCTGCTAGGGAGATCAGCTTGGCATATGTGCCCATGCAGGAGAACATTGCAGACCTTTTCACGAAGGCTCTACCTAGGGAGAAGTTTGAAGCTTTCCGCAAAGCTTTGGGCTTACTTCCTTTTGTGGATTGGTTCTACATAGCTTGGCACTTCCTTATATATGAGTGCTAGCTCCTTGTTCACTGCATCACTCCCACGGGGGATTTGTTGATATATTTAGGTAGTGATGTGTGTGAACACACTAGGAACACCGAGGCACTTTTTTCCTCTTTAGGAGGTTTTTCTCCCCCCGGCTTGTATATATGCCTATAGCCCTAACAGGTTACTTATCTTTGTACATTCTAGTGGTAATACATTCAGTATTGTGTGTTGTGCTTCAAGCTTCTTCTTCTTCCTTGTGTTGTTCGCATGCTTCCGCACACCTCAAACTCCAACACTTACGTAAAAGAACATGTTTTCATCTTTGTGGTGGGATTCACCTCGTATTCCAATTGAATATATGGGAATCTATTGTATGATGCCCACCCAAATGATTCAAAACACCATTTAGCTTTGTCACTAATAAATTGATATGCATTTCTAGGCATCACAAACGCATGGGCTACTTCTCATATTAGGCTTGAAAATCCAATGTAGAATGTAGGAGAAAGTTTGCCATTTACTTTTGGTGCACTAGTTGAGGTGTACTTGCCACTCGAGTTATGTCTCTCTAGACTCAAGTTAACTTATGTTAACTCGAGCTAAAAGGATCTAGAGCTCTTTGGGCATATTGTAAGTCTAGTCTCAAGATCTTTGATCATTCATAGGAGTGACCAAATAGTGTTTGATTTCACATCTATCAGAATGATTGGACATTTAGATCATAGATTTCACTTTATAACATTCATCCCTCGTTGGGAGAGATTTTTGTCCTTGAAAATAAATCTATATAAAAAACTATAAGCATACCCCCAAACCTCATGTTCTAAACGTACAAGAACATGTTTCATCTCTATGGTGGGATTCACCTCGTATTCCAATTGAATAGAGAGGAATCTAATGTCTGATTTAGTCATGTATTTTCATTATTACAGTCATTTTGGTAAAACATCAACATAGTCTCATCTTCATTATCTTTATTGATGTCATTTCATCCATTGTTAAATCTGTGTTTTCATAAATGACATCATCCATTGATGGACTAATATCAATTTCTAGTACTACCTCTTCATCATCTGTAGAATCATCATGTAGAGTATTATCGTTCCCATGAAGAAGATTATTATAATTGTTATGTAAAACGATTCCAATTGCTCTATGGAATGCCAATAAACCAATATGTGATGATGAATCATCAAGATGACTTTCTTAAAAGATAAAGGCCTGAAGGCATGAGACCTAGTCTTGGTATATACACTAAAGCAACATGCTCAAAATTTAGAAAAGCATGGTTATGGAACAATGATAATCAATAGAATATCAACTAGTGGAGTGGTTTAGCTAGCTACATTAGATGGTGATACACTACCAAGTTACATTACTGGTTGTAGAGTGAAACTTTACCAAGAACCATTAATGGAAGATTTGCTAAGTTGACTCAACACAACAAAAAAATGCAAAGAAGAAGAGC
Source organism: Ceratopteris richardii (assembly GCA_020310875.1). Lineage (NCBI taxonomy): Eukaryota > Viridiplantae > Streptophyta > Polypodiopsida > Polypodiales > Pteridaceae > Ceratopteris > Ceratopteris richardii. The sequence continues at coordinate 84,611,880 of CM035443.1, forward strand.
AAGGAATTCGAGAAGCAGAGGCCTTAGAACATATCCGACATATGAAAATGAGGAGACAAGGTAGAGATCAGCCTATGCAAGTTAATCATGAGGCACCAAGGTATCATATGAAAATGTGCCAAACCAAGAGTATTACCCCTCACCATATAGTCGATAGATATCCATTCATCGCCATAGAAGTAGGACAAGACATGGGTGTAAAGACTATTAAGGCCTTGATTGACTTAGGGGTAGCCACTAGTGTTGTTGCAGTTTCTTGTTATCAGGATATGGGATTGAGCATAATCATGTTGAAGATTATCTCATAGGATTGGGAGGAGTTGAAACCCCTTGCATGGGTGAGGTGGAACTTCCCATCTCCATTCAAGACATCCATATGAAGGTCAAAATGCTGGTGTGTCATGATGAGGATCTTACACAACCTATCATCTTGGTTCAAGACTGGATCTATGATCATGTAGTCAAGTTGAACCTCATAAGTGGACTTCTTCATGTTTGGGTGAACAATCAATGTGCCACAATTGAAATAGGAAGTTGTACACTCATTGAACTAGGAAACTCACAACTCCTAGTCCTTCGAGGGTTAATCATGAAGATAAAGATGATGTTCTTGTACAAAGCTTTATGATGTAGAAAAATGTAGCAACCAAAGAAATAACAAGAGGGCAATAACCAATAACCATCATGAATATCATGTTGGTATTGCAAGGGGAATAAGGTATCATCTACTCTCTAATGCAATACTAATGTGATTTTCTTCCTCCAGCATATCCAAAAGCATCAATTAATGCTAACATTATGGCTGAAGCAATGGGTGCTAGCTCTCAGGTAGGACCTAGTCAATAGATAATAGACATCCAAAGCTTGCCTATTGTAGATGTACCTATGGAGCGATCAAAGGCTCTAAGAGACCTGGAAGTGATATCGATTCAAGATCCACTAATGGGTCACATGACGAGAGTGAACAAGAATTCCCATTGGTTTAGTGAGATGGCTATAACTTTGGGAGAAGCTGCTTACCTTTGGGAAGCTGAGATTCAATATAAAAATGTCTAGGGAAAATATCACTTTTTCACTAGAGAGTTTGAGTACTTGCAAAATGTAGAGGAACTCCAACTAGGATGGTGCAAGGTGGGCCCAACTGAATATTTTAGTGCCAAACTTCCTAAGCTAGATTTAATGTGATGCTACTATCTAATTGAAACTATATAGTCCCGCAAGGATGCTAGAGCATCTAGTACCTTTGTGATACCATCCTTACTAAGAGGAAACGAGTTGAAGAGGTTCCATTTGACCAATAATTTAGTGTGAGAAGATTTAGACATGTACAGTATGCACATACCCACTGAAAAGGATGGAAACATGAAGAATAAGAATGTGACCAAGCTTAAAAGACATGGTAGCAATGACCCCGAATAATGATGTCCACCTTCATGTGTGCATGCAACACTTGGCTTTCCTTGGGCAAGATAGGTTCACTATGCCCTATAAGAAAGTGTGGCTCAGTTTATACTTGGTGGATACCCATAATTTGACCATCGACCTTCCCCATTGGATCATAGACCAAGTTCATGTAGCTCACAAGAGATGGCCATGCAAGACCATCTTGCATGGATATTGCACTCTCATAGGGATTATCTATAGGTGACTGGCATATGATATACCCCTTCAACGGGCTCTCTCATGGAACTGAGTCCAACAATTTAGAGGTAGAAAGGCCTCTACACCACCATCCAAGAGAATGAGAGGGTTAATCTTGTGTGCTCAACCTAAAGGAGCCACCTTGATGCCTAACATCTCTCTTGCACTAGAGCGCATTATCGGCCCTTTTACACTTAGATTGCCAAGGCAAAGGCAAGAAGAGGAGAATGATGAAGATGAACACGACGAAGAAGAACCTAAAGGAGGCCCAGCTTACACGACACAACTTTAGCGATTGTATGACACCATCCAGAGTGTCCAAGAGCGAGGGAAACTTTTGTTCTACACCAGCCATGTATTCATCAATCAAATACTAGGAGAAGAAGGCATAGATCCCCACTTCATAGAATCCCTCCAACTTCTAACAGAAACTTGTGGAGTGGTGGAAGTCATGCATACCATGCTGCAAAGACCACGACCGCAATATGACCAACAATGCATATGATTGTGCCCAAAAAGAATATTCAGATACCCATATCTCAAAGATAAGAAATCACATTCCAAGAGACAACCTCAATATCAACAATTTATCTCACTGCAAAAACTTTTGTTTAGACCTCACCCATCTAGCCTACACCTCCTCCATCCTCACCTACATTCCAACAAATTCCAAATTACCACCACATCTATAAAAGCCACACAACCGATAGAACCCAGATGTCACACCCCACCTAATTCACCACCCCACACTAAAACAACCATAACTACCACCGAAACCATCACCTCTAACCCTTCAATTTCCATGCTCTTATCTCCCACACCGAACTATTCTCTTCCATCACCAATCCACTATACACTATCTCCATATATCCATTGGAAATTGCCATAGGTCACCCCTTCAAACATATTGTAGTAGGAAACCCATCTCCAACCAAAGGACTTCTTGGATTTTTGGTTTTTCCTATCGACTAGGTGTCCCATACCACATATCCCTATGCTTTCACATCATCTTCCATCTTTTCATCCGTGCATCAACCCCAAGCACCTACAACCACCCTACCACCAGTTTGGGCATCATTTATAGAAACCATGCTCCAAGTCCCAAAACCATCAAGGGGCCCTTATCCTATCACAACACCCTCACTATTCACAGATTCCACAAGCATGATACCTACCATCCCCGTCTATATGTTAGAAAGAGCACGCACAACACTCTCTGACCCCATGGGTATATCACCACCCCCTCCCCCTACACTTCCACAATCTCCCATTCCCCCTCCACCAACCTCACTGGCACCTATCATACCATCGTGTACGACATTCACAATGACCATTCCCACTTCCCTTCCTCTTGCATTTCTACCTACATATACTGCACCCATGACTGTACATAATGCATTTGACACAATGATTCAATGTGCAAATTAGTCACAATAGAAATATCAACAACCAGAAGAACGCAATGCCATCATCACTAATTCATCGCAACATCAACAAGAAAGAGACATTGCACCAGCAGAGGACCACACCTTATGAGAGCAATATGACACTTTACAACAAGCCCACAATCATCTTGATTTTGGAATGCAAAATGTTGATCAAGAAGCCATTAGGAATGTGGAGGTCATGTTGTACCATTAGATGGACAAAAATGCTAAGCTGCAAAGAAACATGGGTCTTTTCCAAAGATATGGCCATAGCCTTGGAAGAAAACAAGCACCTCCAATAGCAGAACCAAGATAATCTCGAAGGTAATATGGAAGGCACACCAAATGTACCATCAGTTCCGCATGCTTTCAAGCGGTGCCCTTTGAGGACATTCACGTTTTATTAGAGGAGCATGCAAATTTCCTCGAATCTTATGACAGAATTGAATTCAAGCCTAGTGAGCTACAAAAGCCCCCATTGCCACCAATGGAGCCTGAACCAAAGGAATTGGTAGAGATTCTAGTGGAAGAAAACTTTGAAGATACTTATGAACCATAGCCAATTCCTAGGGGCAGAGTCATTGAGGAAGGACAAGAAACATATGAAGCACTAGTACCTCAATGGCTAAATAAAGTTGAAGAAATTAGATGCGCACATGATGATCGGGTGACTACACAATTCAGTTGTTGTCCAATCTAGAAGACACAATACTCGAATTAGAATACTTTTAGAACTTGTCCCACAAACAATTGATCACCACCTAAGAGATGCAATATAAGTCCTACTTTGTACTTCTAGTTGACTAAAATGCAAAGCTTAAAAGATTCATCAAAGAGACACCAAGATTTGCAACACAATTTCAATCGAATGACCTACTAGAATGGGATAAATGAGGGACTATCTTTCAGCCAAATTGGAGAGCAAGATTACTCAAAACATATCCTGAAATGATGAGGGCATGGTCAAATGCTTTGTTATACATCAAGTACGATCCATGCCATGTTCTAGTATCCTGCAGGCAACATGGGCTGAATTTCTTGTCAAAGTATGCAATGGCAAAGGATGTTCAGGTTGGATCAACTACCCATACTACACTCTGCCAAGAGGGCAACTATAGTTGTGTACATGATATCAATAATAAGACGTTGAACCCCAAGGCTCACGAATGTACTTGATGCGGTATCCAAGATGTTCATGGAGATACATATCAGCCCTAGGCTTTAATGAAGGTAATTTTGACCTAGTTTATGACATGAGTAAGACCCTGTTGGTCAACACCATTTATGCATGGCACATACAAATCAAATACATGCCCTCTTGCTACAAGCAAACATTTGAGGAAATGTTTAATGTGTATGTGTATGTGTATGTGTATGTGTATGTGTATGTGTATGTGTATGTGTATGTGTATGTGTATGTGTATGTGTATGTGTATGTGTATGTGTATGTGTATGTGTATGTGTATGTGTATGTGTATGTGTATGTGTATGTGTATGTGTATGTGTATGTGTATGTGTATGTGTATGTGTATGTGTATGTGTATGTGTTGTGTATGTGGATGTGTATGTGTATGTGTATGTGTATGTGTATGTGTATGTGTATGTGTATGTGTATGTGTATGTGTATGTGTATGTGTATGTGTATGTGTATGTGTATGTGTATGTGTATGTGTATGTGTATGTGTATGTGTATGTGTTTGTGTATGTATATGTGTGTGTATGCATATGTGTATGTGTATGTGTATGCATATGTGTATGTGTATGTGTATGCATATGCGTATGTGATTGGGTATGGGTATGTGTATGTGTAAGTGTATGTGTATGTGTATGTCTATGTGTATGTGTATGTGTATGTGTACGTCATAGAAAAATATAGGTGCAAATATTAGCCCATTGGCGAAATTATAGAGAAATTTAAAAAATATTTCTATCTTTTTATAGTCTCATAATTATGAAATTGGTCCAAATTTCGAACCCTAAATATTGCATAATCATTGATTTTCACCACATTTACAACTTTGGAGATGCCTGCTACTGGAAACGATTTGCCCTCTGTGCACAAATCAATTGTACGAGTGCTTCGATATTCACCCGGATGAACTGTAAAGCGTTAGCCACAAGTATGTTTTTCTATTTTTCTTGGTTTCCTCAATACTGTGTGAGTGCTTACTGATTTGCTCAGATGGAGTCACGAAGAGTATGATGAAGTGGCTACTCAAAGAGTTCCTTCTTCATGAAATTTGTTGTATCTATGAAGAAAATGGATTCTTTTGGTGTTCTCACAGGATCACATGGTCATAGGATATGTTAAGAAATAATCCACACCTTGAAGATCTTTTCAAGATTTCACTATAGTGTTCATCTTCAAAATGTGCCCTTTCGGCTACTTGCTACAATGGTGTGCAATCTTTGTATGCGTAGATGAAGGACGTGTCATTGTAAGGTAATTGCTCCTTTTTCTCGACCTCAGATCAGTTGTTTTCTATAGCTCTGAGACAACATTGTGGAGGTCGCACATCAGCACTAGTAGCCGTAGCTGTGGTGGCATTGTTGCGCAGACATTGTAATAGAAACATTGCTATGGAGAGAGATTCTTGGATATGCATGAAGGCTGAATACATGCACATTTACTTCTTCATTCGAGATTATGTTTTACATACGTGGTTTAGATGCCACAACATCAATGAGGTGATAGGAAACGTGCATCAAGGCTGAATCCATGGTTTAGATGCCCATAATTAGTAAGGTGATAGAAATAGTAGTAGTAGTAGTAGTAGTAGTAGTAGTAGTAGTAGTAGTAGTAGTAGTAGTAGTAGTAGTAGTAGTAGTAGTAGTAGTAGTAGGAGGAGGAGGAGGAGTAGATGCCCATAGTAGTAGTAGTAGTAGTAGTAGTAGTAGTAGTAGTAGTAGTAGTAGTAGTAGTAGTAGTAGTAGTAGTAGTAGTAGTAGTAGCAATAGCAGTAGCAGTAGCAGTAGCAGGAGGAGGAGGAGGAGTAGTAGTAGTAGTAGTAGTAGTAGTAGTAGTAGTAGTAGTAGTAGTAGTAGTAGTAGTAGTAAAGTAGTAGTAGTAGTAGTAGTAGTAGTAGTAGTAGTAGTAGTAGTAGTAGTAGTAGTAGTAGTAGTAGTAGTAGTAGTAGTAGTAGTAGTAGTAGTAGTAGTAGTAGTAGTAGTAGTAGTAGTGGCAGTGATTGTGCATGAACGATCATCAGTCTATCACATGGATGTCAAATCAGCATTCGTGAAAGGAAACCTCAAGAAGGAGGTATATGCGACTCAAGAACTATGTTTTGAGGCTCCCCATCTAAAGAAAAATGTATGTAAGCTAAAGAAGGAATTATATGGGATAAAACAATCCCCTACAACATGGTGCCGATAGATGTATAAGTATCTCTTGGATCTAGGTTTCAAAAGATGTGATTTTGTTGCTAACTTGTATGCTATAAAGAGAGGAGGGAAGACAAGTATGATTGTACTCTATGTGGATGGCCTTGTAATTACAGAAATGATGATGCTTTTGTTCAACAAACAAAAGATGCCCTGAGTTCAAAAATTCAAATAATAGACTTGGGCTTAATGCTTTAGTGTTTAGGCCTTTGAAGTGTGGTAGGATCCGAGGAAGATTTTCATTCCACAACAAAAGTATGCAAGATATATTTTGATGAAATTTGACATGGAGGATTGCAAGGCAATTTCTACACCTATGGAGGTCAATACAAAATTATATATCGAAGATAGTTCACCTCTAGTGGATATTAGAAGATATACGAAATTATTTGGAATTGTTATCTACTTATGCAATAGCAGACCTGATATCTCCTATGTTGTTCTATTTAGAAGGTTCCTTAACAAGCCTTGCCAAACTTGTTAGAAGGAAAGTACGTGGATACTCAAGTATGTGAAAGGAACTATTGATTATGGTATTCTTATGAGGAAGGATCATCTTTGATTGGAGATTGTGGTTCAAATTGGGCAAGAGATATTGATACTAGAAAATCAACTTTTGAATATAACTTTTCATTTGATCTTATATTCTCTCTTGTAATAGTAAGAAGCAACTAACTATACCATTATCTTCCACTGACATTGAGTACAAAGCTGCATGTGTTGTAGCAAGTGAAGCGGTTTGGTTGAGGAGGATCCATGGCACATAAGAATACAGGGACAAGAGCCTACATAGCTAAAGTGTGACAACCAAAGTTGCACGGCCATTGCCAAAAATCTTTTTTTCCATGCACATACCAAGCACATAGAGATTGAATATCACTATGTGTGTGAGTTCATTGAGTACGAGGTCATGGTGATAAGCTATTTTCCAATTGAAGAAAATGGAACAGACATCTTCACCAAGGCTCTCAAGAGGGAACAACTTCATAGACACTATTTGAAGCTTGGTATTGGACCAAGGAATTAGTTCACCCTAGGGTGGACATTGAGGTGGGTTGTTCAATATACTCAAAACTCCACCCTCAAGCGACCATAAATGTTCCATGGTGCTATAAGTTGTAAGGCCCCCATTATGAGGAGAAGCCATTATGAGAGCCTGGACATTTGTGGGACCCTAACTTCAAATTTAGATAAGGTCTATGTGTGATAGTTCATGAAAATAGATTATCTTTGTGAGCCTAGCCATGAGGTTAGTAGGGCATAAACTTTCGGGCCATTGGTGTGCCATTCAGTGCAAAAATAAAGCCTTATGGCATCACATAGTTTCCTTCTAGAACCTTAATGGGGGGTGCAAAGGAAAGCTTGCCCTTTTTGTGGTATCTAGGGGCCTATGTCCTTGAACCCCATGGATGAGATGATAGGACTTTAAGTCATGGAGATATTGTTAGATATTATATTTTTCTCACTATTTTGTCTCCCTTGACTACATTTATATACCGACTCCCAATGTGAAAGATATATAAGCATGGCCTATGTGAAGCTCTTCGCAACATTGTGCACTAGTGAGATCTTCATCTAGAGTCTATCTAGATTGGCATTTAAGATCCATACTCGGAGCACAAAAGTGAACAACACCATCTTGTAGTTGCATTGCTCTTGGAAACTTCATAATTTTTGTCTATTTCTCAATCTATGTCTCTCTCTATTTGAATTCTGCTCAACTCTCTCTATTGATATATTTTTCTATGCTATTATTTCTTATAGGAATAGCTAGTAGCTATTCAATTACTAGGATATGTATGTATGTATGTATGTATGTATGTATGTATGTATGTATGTATGTATGTATGTATGTATGTATGTATGTATGTATGTATGTATGTATGTATGTATGTATGTTGTACGTATGTATGTATATATGTACATATGTATGTATGTGTGTATGTATGTATGTATGTATGTGCATACGTACGTACGTACGTACGTATGTATGTATGTATGTATGTATGTATGTATGTATGTATGTATGTATGTATGTATGTATGTATGTATGCATGCATGCATTATGTATACATGTATGTATGTATGTATGTATGTATGTATGTATGTATGTATGTATGTATGTATGTATGTATGTATGTATGTATGTATGTATGTATGTACATATGTACATACATATGTATGTATGTATGTTTGTTTGTATATGTGTATGTATGTATGTATGTATGTATGTATGTATGTATGTATGTATGTATGTATGTATGTATGTATGTATGTATGTATGTATGTATGTATGTATGTATGTACATATGTACATACATATGTATGTATGTATGTATGTATGTATGTATGTATGTATGTATGTATGTATGTATGTATGTACATCTTGATGGAGATTATGGTCTTCTAGTTGTAACTTAAATCAAGTTGACTCTCCCAAAGATCCTCTCACAAACTATTAAGTCACTCAAAACTTTCACTTCTCATAATTCATTTAGAAATAAAACCCAAAATTAAAACACATTAATAAAACCTTAAGTCCCTTAAAACAAGCTCGCACTTGCACCAATTTTGGAAAACTGCCCAATAATTTTGAAGTATGTAGACTATGTGAATTTAATTATAAAGACTAACTGACTTGATTTGAAACTTTACAAGTCAATGAGCACGAATGAATAGTTGATTGAATCATATGGGTAAATAAAACTAACAAAAGTAACATATTAATATTTTAGTCCATTATTTAGAGATGATTACATAATCAATACACTCTACCAACATGTATAGTTGTGCAAGTAGAAGGTAATTCATTAAGTGTTGTGTTGTGCTCCAATGTTCTTCTGTTGTGCAAGTAGAAGGTAATTCATTCAATGCCGTGTTGTGTTATTTGTGTTCTTGCACAAACCTTGAACTCCAACAATCGGTATGAGAGCAGGTTGCTACTTCATCTAGGGCATCATCAACATCTCTTTGGTCACAATCTCAAAATTGCACAAAAATTCGAGAGCATACTTAGGGCCATTAGAAGTTCAAAACACTTCACTTCCTGGCGTCAAAATTTTGATATGAGCTCCTTTCGGCCTTTGAATGCACTATCACAATGGCTATGAATGAAATTTTTTCCTTTTGTTCCAAACATATATATAGGTTTCAGCTCGCCAGTACAAGCAGCTTGAAGTATGTAATATGTTTAGATGTTTGACAAGGTAGTTCTATTCAAATTTTTCAAATATAGTTATTTTTTTCATCGGGGGGTATTTAGTCCATGGTCATGGCTGAAAGCAATTATGTATTTCATATGTTGGTTGTTGAGGACAAGTTGGATGGTACTAATTAGTCATTATGGGCATATACGATGCATCATGTATTGGTAGCAAAAGGGATGTGGAATATTGTGGAGGGTATAGAAAAACACCCTACTACATCTAAGAATACAATTATTGAAGGTGATGGAGATGGCATTGAAGATGATGATCTTCAAATTCCTATTTGTGCTTTGATTCCTGCTCCACCTACTATAGATCAACTTTGATGGGATGGCAAAGATGCTCAGACACATGCATTGATAGATTTATCCATCAAACATGCCATTATTCATCACATTTGCTCTTGCAAAACAGCGAAGGATGCTTGGGATACATTTAACACTTTAGATTAGGAAAGAAATGAGACTCATGTTGCTTACCTCTAAAAATAGTTGGAAAGTGAGCATATGAATGAAGGAGATTCTATGGACAATTTCTTGACAAAGATCAAAGATTTGAAGGAGGATTTGATTTCTCCTCATGAAGTCTAGCCAGATAGTTCACTTGTACAAACTATTCTTTATGGTCTCCTAGAATCATATTAGATTTTTGTTTCTACTCTTTGATTGATAATGAAAGGCAATCCAAATGCCTTAACACTTGCCGAGTTAGTCTATGTTTTATTGCAAGAAGCTCATTCTAGGCAGAACAGGTCCATTATGCATGTTGCAGATCAAGCTTTCTTAGCTAATCAAAGAGGCAAAGATAAATGGAGCTCATCTACTAGCAAGCAAAAAATTGCTTATGATCCATAGTGGAGGAAGGAAGACAAACATGAGAAGAAAACAGAAAAGCAAATATAATTTTTCAAATATTGTAAAGGAATTGATCATGTCATAAAGAGTTGTCCAAAACTTGCTGCAAAAGAGGCAAGAAGAAAGATTTTGGAATGGTTGTTGTAGAGGCCTCTACACCAAAAACATAGTCTGCTAATCTTTTGCAGAATGAAGAATGGGTGTATACTACTATGTGAAGCTATGACCCATCTTCTCATGAGTACTGTATGTATGCAGTAGAATCAAATGTTTGATACTTCGATATTGGGGAAACCAAACATATAACCTCATAGTGTAGCTTCTTCAGTTCACTTGAGCCTACCCCTATAAGGAATATTGTCACATGTGCTAACAACTCCTCTCATCCTATAATCTGAGTTGGTAAGATCATTTTGACTAATATGATGGTAGTTCATTCATATTGTGAGATGCTTTGTATGTATTATGGATCAAGAAAAATGTGATGTCAGTTTTAGCATTAGCCAAGATTGCTTTGGTTGTTAAATTTGTTGATTACAGATGTACAATTCATGATCCCTCAAATGGCAATGTTATTATTGCTTTTGGCATTTTATTTCATGGGTTGTATAAGCTCATAGACTATGCAAAATCTATGAATGATTCAATATGTGCTGTTCAAGATTCTCAGGCTATCTCACATGCAAAGTCTTGGCATGCATGCTTTGGTCATTGGAATTATGCTAATCTGCTACACCTGTAGAAATCTGAAATGGTGTCCTCTCTGCCCAAACTTGAGGCACCTTATAAACAAGTCTGTGAAGGTTTTATTTTGGGCAAAATTCAATGTTCTTCCTTCCCTAAAGATGGTTCAGTTAGAGCTTCTCATAAATTGGATCTTTTCCATAGTGATGTTTATGGTCTTATGCACACAAAGTCCGAACTTTTTATGAGCTTCAATTTCTAGTTTATGGCTAAAAATATCTCAGCATGTAAATTAGGCATCCTCTGTTTTGATCAAGGAGGGGAATACATGCCTTCTGATTTTGATGTATTTCTGGCTAAGCATCGGATAAAACATTGGTGTAAAGTGCCATGTACACCTCAACAAAATGGAGTTGCAGAAAGAAAGAATAGGCCTCTCATGGGGATGACGAGGTGTATGGCCAAAAGTCAAGCTTTACCACATAGCTTTTGGCTTGAGGTTGTTATCTGTGTAGCATATGTACTTAACAAGTGTCCCACTCAAGCATTGCAGTATATCACTCCATATTAGGTTTGGCATGGTCGCAAACCATCTTTTGCTCATCTGTGTGTATTGGCTTCTCTGGCATATGCATTAGTGCCTGAACAACAACACAAGAAATTGGACGATAAATGCATGAGTGTACTTAACAGGTGTTCCACCCAAGCATTGCAATATATCACTCCATATCAAGTTTGGCATGGTCTCAAACCATCTTTTGCTCATCTCTGTGTATTGGGTTCTCTGACATATGCATTAGTGAAATGTATTTTTCTTAGGAACAGCTTTGAAAGCAAAGGCTATTGTCTCTATCATCCATAGAACAAACGCATTTTGGTTAGCCGTGATGTTGTTTTTGTGGAAGATGCAATTCAACAATTACTTTCATGTACTAAGGAGCCTTTTGTTAGCTCCAAAGATGTGTATGATATTTTTCTGCCTCTTTTTACAGGTGGACAATCAAGTATTGGTCCAAATGAGGGGATTTCTTAGCCTTTATAGGTTCCACATGATGATGTAGATCATTCCATTTCTTATGCAAATTTACATGATGCACTTGTTGATGAGAGGGATAATATAGAGGAGGCAAAAACTATGCCTAAATGGCTAGTGCAAACTTTGCAAGATAGCAAATTAGATGCATCTCTATCATTTTATTACTTGCTCAAGATCTCATAGTGCTTCTTTTGCATCAGCTTGCTATGCAAACAATCGAATCAACCAAAAGGCATCTAAGCCATAAACACTCAACAATCACTATGAAAGCTTCCCAATACTTAGCCTCAGAACTAGAAGTGGCCACAATAGGCTACTTCTTGCTCAACCAATATATGCATGAGCTACTAAGCATGAAGCAAAAACCATTAATGGACACACGAGTGTCATAGCAACCAACACATTCAGAGTCATAAAAAGCCTGTAAATCTAGCAGCAGTGATCCCCTCTTGGGATAAAACAATCCAAGTAGTTGGGAACCAGTCAAGTAGCAAAAGATGCGCATAACCACATACCAATGCTTTACACTTGGGCAATGCATAAACCTGCACATTTGTGAGACAAAAAATTAAATATCAGACACTGGGTTATGCATAAGTAAATCAAGCATCCAACAACCTGTTGATAGAGAATAACATCAATGCATCTCCAACATCATGAAGACTCAATCATAAACCTGTTTCCATAGGAGTGACAATAGTTTTGCAATCTTCAAGGCCAAAATTCTGCAATGATGTGTCAATATATTTTGTTTGACACAAAGCTATTTCCCCATCAACTTGCATAAATTGAGTGCCCAAATAATGATGCAAATGCCCCAAATATGACATCTCAAAAGAGCATTGCAAATCAGCCTTAAATTAATGACTATGCTTCTCATTAGGACCAATGAGTAGCATGTCATCAACATACACAACAATGATCAAAAGTACATCATCTACATGCTTAAAATATAAGGTGCTCTTAGTTGGATTGTTCTCAAAACCATGTGCAATCAAGTAGGCATGTATCTTTTCATATCAAGCACGTGATTACTTCAACTTGCACACTTTGTTTTCATGCCCTTTCTGCACAAAACCAAGGGGCTGAAATACATACACTTCTTCATGTAAATCACCATTCACAAATGCCATTTAAATGTCCGATTGATGTACATTCCAACCATGATGAGATGCAACTGCACAAATGCTACGAGCCGTGGTGATTTTGCAAGTGGGTGCAAAGATCTCATCAAAATCAATGCCTCTCTCTTGAGCATAACCTTTTGCAACAATCCTAGCCTTATACCTTTCGATTGTTCCATTAGGTTTATGCCTCAGGTTGTATACCCAATTAGTGCCGATGGCCTTTTTGCATGGAAGCAAATCACATAAAGACCAAGTACCATTCTTTTGAATAAAATCATATTCTGATTGCATAGTAGCCATCAATTTTTTTTTTGTGATTCATCAAAAGAAGCTAGCTCATTCTCATCACAAAGACTTGAGGAAGCCATGGTCAGTCTTCTGCCACCACCAACTTCACTGCTAATCAGAGTGCACTGGAAGTTGCGAGAAACCATGTGTTCCATCCTCGCACAAAGCACATTGAGGTGCATTATCCTTATTTCAAGGAGAATTTATCTGATGGAGAGATGAGTTTGGCATATGTCCCCACACAAGATAACATTGCAAACCTTTTCACAAAGGTTCTACCTAGGGAGAAGTTTGAAGCTTTTTGCAAAGCTTTGGGATTACTTCATTTTGTGGACTGATCTATGTCCACATAGGTAGACACTTCCTTATACATGAGTGCCACCTGCTTGTTCATTGCATCACACCCAGAGAGGATTTGTTCATATGTTTTATTAGTGATCCATGTGACCACACTTAGGGCCATCGGGGCACTTCTTTCCTCTTTATGATTTTTTTTTCCTTGGCTTTTATATATGCCTATAACCCTAATGGGTCACTTATCTTTGTACATTGACTTGGTAATTCATTCAGTGTTGTGTTGTGCTCCAAGCTTCTTCTTCTTCTTCCTTGTGTTGTTTGTGTGCTTGTGCAGACCTCAAACTCCAATAGAGAGGTTATCCCCATAGAGTAGGAAATCATTTACTTGCACATCCAAATCATCAATGGCTTCTTAAGCTACATGATATCAAATTTCACATGTATATAAGTCCAAGTTCGTGTATTCACCTTCTATAGCACATGAAGTAACTGTGGATTTCTTCTTTAGTCTCCAAGAAATGAATTTTGATCCAAGCATGAAGTCATATACTTCTTCTATCCTCCATACAGAATATAAATAATTGATCCCATTTGAATCTAAAACATATTTGTAAACATAAAATAAACATTGATTCACTATGTTCTTGATGTATCTAATCACTTTATTTTATTCATCAAATGATCAGGTGAGTGCATCCAAAATTTGTGAGAGTACACCCACAATATATGCTAAGGTGGTTTGGTAATTATAGCATATTTCAAGCTACTAATTATGGTTCAATGAAGTCTAATGCATTCGAGGATTTTTCCTTCACTTAAACATAGCTTTCTATTTGGGTTTATGGGTTGTGAAAGTGGCTTACATCTACTCATACCAAACCTATATAGCATCAAGAAGTATTTCCTTTGAACAAAAAACACTCCTTTCTTGCTGTAGATGAGTTCAATTCCCAAAGTGAAATTGAGAAATACATATTTAAAATCTTAGAATCCTTTGCAATGTATGATTTGATGTTCTTAGTACGTGCACCATCATTTCTAGTTATGATCTTATAATCAACATGGGTGCATATCTAAACTACCTCATCTCCTTGCCTTTTAAGGTATAGACAAGAATACGCTCAACTTTCTTTTAATCTACACCTACATAAATACTCAACTATTCCTTGGTTCCATTCTCTAGGGCCTTGCTTTGATCAATACAAAACTTCTTTTAACTTACATATATGCCCTTAATACTTCTAACCTTCATACCCTAATGGTTGATTATATGATTTATTTCTTGTAAATCAGCATTATTAAAAGCATGTTTTTATACAAACCAAACATCACCCAATTCCTTGATGTGGTCACGGTAATCAATGCCCTAACACATCTCATTTTAATCATGGTACTAAAATTCTACACGTAGTAAGTCCCATCAAATTCAACAAATCCTTTGGCCAGTAATCCAGCTTTAGGCCTAGTTATGCTTCCATCTCATTTCTTTTAATCTTGCATTTCCATTTACTTCCAACAATATTCATATCCTCTTGCCTGAAAAATAAGGCCCAAGTTTTATTATTCTCGAAATCTTTTATGTCCTCCTTCATTACTTCCTACCACTCTTCAACATCCCTAGCTTCCGCATATGCAGTAGGCTTGTTATCTTTTATAACAGTAGTCATGTATGCATAGTATTTGGTAGTAAAATCATATAACTAAGCTTAGATATATGATAAATGCCCCCTTTAACTTCCTCTTATTCCATTGAGGTCTTATGGAACTTCTACACCTCCCTTTTGCAACATTTCAAGTTCTTATCTCCTTAAGATCTTCTGTATCCTCTTTTTCATCTACTACTAGTTGTCGTTCATCATCCTTCTTGTCTTGATTCTTTCTTTTCTCTAGGATTGGGCTTATTTTCCTTAGTCTTCAACCCCATGATAATCCCTTTTTACTTGTTAAAGTTCTTGTTTCAAATCCAAGATTTCTTGAGTGATTCTTATATGGCTTCTTTCTATTTTGTTCATGTATTCTTCATCCAAGGAAACTTCATATCCATTCCAAGACTTTAGCTCACTAAAAATTGCATTTTTTGATAAATTTATATCCTTTGTGATAGGTTCATAGCATTTTCTATCAATGCAATAGACAACTCTTTTCATACATGCGCATAACAGCCACATCCAAATATCTTCATGTGTGAAAGGTCTGGCTTCCTCCCATTACATGCTTCTTCAATTCTTTATGTTACCCTTTTTTTAGGATTCATACATGAATTCAACTTGCCTCTTTATGAATTGGTCCTCTAAGTTGACACATAATCTGTGGGAGAAGTATTCTCTACCTTCACTTGACCTTAATGTCTTGACATACTTGCTTAACTTCTTCTCAACTTTCCTTATGAACCTCTTTAAGATTGAAACCACAATTGACCTTTACTTGATACAATACAACCATATTTGTCTTGAATTATTATCCATAAATGTAACAAAATATTAGTTGCATGAAAGTGAGGATCCCTTTATTGGCCCTCATATATCCTTATGAATGAAAGATAATATATATGGGGCTATTTGGTTGCTCCTCTTGAAATGTTTCCTAGTAAACCATGTTTAAAATGCTTCACACATCTCATGTAACATTTGTGAAGTGAATTAGGGCAAGAATTATACCAATTTCCTCTTCTATAGATCCTTAACCTTTTGTTTGTGTTTCCACACTTGGTGTACCACAAATCCAACTCTATATTTATTTAATCACCATATGTCATTCTTGCCCTAAATCCTAAATAAATATCCTTCCTTCCTACTCTTAGAAATTAGCTATAAAACATTTATAAGTTCTCGAATAAAGAAGAAGATATTATCTAATTGCATTTCGTAGCCTCTCTTCACTAGTTTTCCAAGTGAAATGAGATTATTTGTGATTGTGGATACATGGAGTCTCTCTAATAGAATCTTTTCTTTGTGATTGCCATCAATCTTCAATTTCCCATGCCTTCGATCACATGCTATGTGTTTCCACTTATGTACACATATCTCCTTGGCTTGGGGTCCTAGAAATTGCTTAGAAACTCTTATTTACATAACATGTGTTTAATACCACTATATAACTACAATAATGTGTCGTTTGGGACCTTATATCTTGTCCATGGCCCATAGCAAATAAATGTTCATTCTCTTATGATTCACAGGAGTTGGCATAGTTGACCATTCTAATTGTAGCCACCTTTCCTTTTGTACCAATCCATAATTCCTTGGATTCCTATAGATGTAGCACCCATTACTTCAATTATTCCACAATGAATAAGTACACATACAAAAACAGAATAACACCTCAATTGCAAAGTATACAAAGTTACTTCCAAAGCCTTGATAGCTTGAGTTGAAACTCAACAATTCACTAAATAAGACAAATGAAAATTGAATTGAAATCTAATTGTAATACAAACCAAATGAGGTAAAAAAACACCATGTGTAGTCAACTAGCTAGAGAGAGGTACAAAATCAATACACTCCCAATGTGTAGCATTAAGCTAATAGAGGTCTAGATTAAGTAGGGGCTAGATTGACACAATGATCCACAAAGAAGTGAGGACCAATTTACATGAGTGACTTGCAACTGATCCATCGATCACAGCGTATATGTGTTCAATCATTGGTAGTTTATTGGCTCCATTTGCACCATGCCCCTTGATCATCTTTTTCACTTTGATAGTTGGAATTCTTCTGGTTATGAACCATATATATGACCTCTCTAGTTTAATTGTTGATGTGAAAAAGTGGTTAGAAAAAAATCACATGCTTGAGCTTGCAAAACAATGAGAATTCTAACATGTATAAATGTATGCATGCATGTATGGATGTACATATGTGCATGTATGTGGTGTGCATGTATGTGGTGTGCATGTATACATGTACATATGTATTTCTACATGCATGCATGTATGTATGTAGGCATGTATATATGTATGTATGTATGTATGTATATTGTAGACAAACCTACATAAAAACTATTACAAACAATATATTTTCATACATCCAAACATCCAAGTGGTTACAACTTAAAAAATATAAAACCTTGACAATAAAATGATAACAATTAAGTTTATAGATTAATCATCAGCTTACACCCTATAAAATACAAATCCATTATTTGTTACATTCGTTCTTTGATGCACTCATTTGGTAATACATGTCTCTACCTTGCACCATTATACCTATTTTCTTGAAAAACCAAAAAAATATGGTTCTTAATTTTTTTTTTAAGTCAAAGACGAGGGCCCTATGAGGTTTACCCGCTCAGAAGGCAGCATCTATTTGTTGCTTCATCTTACGAACAAGATTTATACATGACCTTCCAACACAAGGCCAGTGATCGATTGATCCCGGAGAATCAGTGTGGTGAGATACCCAATGCCTCGAACACGACACTAGAGCATGAAGGTCTTCGTGCAAGCTCAACACCTCCTAAACTGCCTACCCGACATGTTCCCAAAAAGAACATACCCCATGATGGAACATCGTCTCATAGGAGTCGTCTACACCCAATTCAGTGTCTCCCATCTCTTAAACCAAGGAATGGGACAATTAAACCTAAAGGGATCAGATGGGAGAATGGCATCCTTTCCTCAAAAGAGGATCTGCCAAGGGCACTATCCCTCAAATAAAGCTTTCATATACTTAGGTATACATTCACCAAGGAAGCAACCAAGACAACCTTAGCTACTCCTCTCTTAGAGTACGGGCTAGGTTTAACCCAATGGGTCAATCGCACACCACGAGCCTCCCCTCCAATGAGGATGTGGGTTAAGTCCACAAGAAACATGGGAGCAAACTCCAACCCGAGTTACATGGCTAATAAGGGAAGAAGTTGATCACCAATGCACTAAAGATCCACCTCTGTCCAGATACTTAATTGATGCTAATGGTTGGATATTAACATTGTCAAGCTGTTGATTACATTCTCAAGGAAGAGTTCCAAAGTAGGTTGATCTGGATTAAATATGGATTAACAAATTCTCCCAACTTCAAGAGGCAGTCCACAAGTACAAACCTATCCAAACACACATGCACAAGCATCCACTTACCCTAGGATTTGGACTTCAGTGGTAGACAACCATGCTAAATTACTAAGCTAATTGCTCTACAGCCATCAAGGTAATGTCATACTTGAAACCAACATTCATACATTAGAACTTACCTCCATTATCAAAACCATATTCACATCTATGATCCACTTGCAGATTGATCCTGTTGTGTAAAATATTGAATCCTTTAAGCCTGTTTCCTTTACACATTCAGCTTTATTGCCAGAGAAGCAGAGCAATAGTCATACTGTCAGAGAAGCAGAGAAATAGTGGTATGTAAAGAAAATCAGATAACTCGTGTATGTGGTGTCTTGAAAGACATGTAGAGATGAAGTGTGTGGTATCTGTCCAATGCTAATTTGCCCCCCCCCCCCCCCCCCCCCCCCCAAAACATACAATGCTTGGTGGATTATCTCCCATAAGTTACAGTTCCCCTTTATTTGACTACGTATACCACATTCTATTATAAGGGTTCCAAGGCAAGCAATCCAACAAACTTCTGAAAGCGGAACAAAAAACAAGAGAATCAGTCAGACAAGTTCCTTTCCAGCAGTTCTCTAGCCCGAAATTCAATAAAAATAGACAAGTATGACAGTAAAAATTCAATGTTAACACTAAACGACTGGTGGTCTTGATCAGTGCTGGTAGAACAATAAATGTAATAATAGAATTTCACAAAAGACTCATTTAGGAATGTACATCTGCTTTTTCCCAAGAATCCCCATATGCACAACGGTAAAAATGAAGATGTTTTCAAGCAAATTTAAGATTCCGCAGCAATGAATTTAGTTGCATGTTTCAATTTCAGTTAATGAAGACTACAAAACTTAGCACTCCAGAAACATAACTTTGTTGTGCAGCTTTATA
Source organism: Ceratopteris richardii (assembly GCA_020310875.1). Taxonomy (NCBI): domain Eukaryota; kingdom Viridiplantae; phylum Streptophyta; class Polypodiopsida; order Polypodiales; family Pteridaceae; genus Ceratopteris; species Ceratopteris richardii. The sequence continues at coordinate 84,631,765 of CM035443.1, forward strand.
AAAAGACAAAAAATTCCATAAGGTGGAGTTCCTACAAGTACCGAGGGATTGATGAAAAGATAAGTTTTGCTAAAAATATAAGTGCTTATGCATAAGAAAATGAAACCAACTTTCCTGACAAAAAAGCCAAGTTGCATGATTCACAATTCAACTGACTTTTCATGTCAAGAGTACTTTCTCTTTTTCCTTTAATACAAGCTTTAACATTTGAAATCCCTCACCCTTACAGGCGTCCCAATGTTAAGACTACTCATGTGAAAGAGAAGGCAGGGAATAAATAGGAGAACCAGAGCAAGGACTTTAGAAACAATAAAGAAACCAAAATGTACTGAGACTATGAATCAACAACATAACTCATGATTGCAGTGGTAAATCTGAAGCAACAAGATAATATCTTCATCATAGGATTACTGAAGGCCAAACATGCAAATCTAATTCCACGAAAAATGCCATATTTGAAACATGAGAAACATAAATGTGGTAAAGATACTAAAATGTTAGACTCTGAATCGGAAGAATCAAGATAAAACACATCCCATGAAGCTGAAGAATCTAGAATAATCAGAATCCAGAATAAGATGTACCCTTGAACATGTGAGACTACACTCAATTGTACGCAGCTACAAAGTCATTGCACACATTACCCACTTTCCAGAGATCAGAACTGCACATAAAGTCCACAGTAAGCAGAACAAATAACTGAATGGAATTCAAAAAAGGAATATGAAATGCACAAAAATTGGTACAATTCCTTACATCGTTCGAAACTGTGTAAGATAATTGTGTAAGAAAACAAGGATGAAAACAGAAATCATGCCACTCTGAGAAACTGACATCAACATTTATGACTCAATATTTAGATTAAGAAAACCCAGTTCAGCACTTCTTAGATTTGCTGAGTCTGCAGTTTGGTTCATCATTTCATTGCAAGGATCCCTGACTAGGGGAGCTTCACGTTTTTCAGGTAACCTCTTATTCTAGAATGAAGATCCAGTAAAGGCTTTTATAGATAGCTTGATAAAGATCTGGCATGTAATTTACATGCGTGAAAGCAGTTTGCATATTCAATAACCCAAATCAGTAGGAATTTTGGAACGTGTTCCTACTTGGAGAAAAATTCACTGAAAACCTGTCAACATACAATCTACAAAGACCACTGGAGAACAAACACATGTGACAACAACAAATGATACCCATAATATTACAGCAATAATTTGATTAAAGTTGAGTTCCCTTGAGAAAGCATCTTGAGAAACCACCAAGCAAGGTCCCAAGCTTCAATCAATGTCAGCAGGCATTTTTAAACACCCTCAACGGTGAGAATCATAGAGGCCTTCTTGTACCCAGACTCTGACAAGAAACTGCATCATTTCCTGCAAGAAAAGAGGTTCATGAGTGACCTATAAATGATGATCAAACGAGGGAAATAAGAGACAACCTTCAATGGCACAGGACGAGAAAATGGTCGGTTCGTTGTGAGAATATCCTCATATGTTGTCTCAGCACTGTTGAATGGCAAGTTTAAAAAATAAGATGTGAGAACTGATGCATGAATACGCAAGCTGCTGATCGTATACTTCACTCTTATACCTTAATAAGGATTCTACGACCCTTTCGTTAGACTGTTTTGTCTTATTACCAACCCATTGTCTTCTTTGCTCTTCCCATAATAAAAAGGCTAGCATGTAACAAAGATGTCAAGAAGAGACAGATCAAAAACGTGAATTGCTTCAAGAAACATTTCCCATAGTTAAATGATTGTATTAATACCATGGTTTACAAAATCTGAGTTGTTTGAGTCATTGCTAGGCAGTGGACCCTCCTGATTATAAATGCCTCTCGGGATGTTCTGATCATGTGTCTTCCTTTGACTTTCCATCTCACCCGAACTTGTAGCCCACCAGTCTCTTGGTGACTGGTTTTGATAACCACGCAGGACTCTCCTAGAGCTGGGCCTTATTGATTTCCGCTCTACCATATTTTCATTAGTGGCTTTTGCACGAACACCAATACAACCACTGTTCTGTTGCAAGCAGAAAAAACCAGCTCATCATTGCATAAACTTTGACTGCAAGCTTTGCAAAATAAATACACTTTACAATACAAGTGAAGCAATCAGAATTTGATCCTTGAGCATGAATGAGCGATGTGATGAATAAGAAAGAAACACACCCCATACATACTACTGTATCATAAACAAGGATTGTGCGACCCAGAGAACACATACACCAGCTGCTGCTCAGCCAGAGATTTCAGCATCTTTAGATTGACTTCCAGCTATGTTGACACAACTGCCTCTAACCAGAGTAATCTGCACCGTGGAGGGAAAAAAGCAATAAACATAAACAAACATGCAAATGATCTTAAACTGCAAAAAGAGTACGATAAAATGGGCTGTAAGTTCGATGACAGGCTCATATTTTCGACAGTAGAAAATCAATCCAAAACTGCCCATGTAAATCAGTGGTATAACTATTGCTTTCGTCTCATCACTAAATCATATATGCTTTGTAGTCTGCCAGAAAATACATATAAAGATCTGTCTAATGTAGGACAAGCATAATATTAATCCTAATTTAGTGTCTTAAGCAAAGCAATCATAGGATTACACAGCACGTCTTTAATTGAGAAAAATCATATACTCGATGCATAAGACAAACTTATTACAACTTTGAAGTTACAAACCCTTTCTTTTGGTTTGAACAATGAGTGACGTCTTAAAGACACAATGCAACTACATCCAAAAGAACGTGAGAGAAACCACAAATGCAAATTCATAAGATACTGCTTCATATGTGACATAAAGGAGTATCAGATACCTTGCTTTGTACACATAAATTATATAGATTGAAATGTATGTACATATGTTTTGGTAGTATGGGTTGTGAAAGCTGAAGTAAAGTGATGCTACTGTAAAACAAAATACAAAGAAAGTTGATACATCCTTGCTGAAACCTAATGCCTAGAGAAGAGGTCTGTGTTTGCATTGATTGAAAGCAAGTCAAGCCATCTTACTCAACCAGACAAAAATTGCTGTAGTATTTTTCAATTTCTTCCCTTGTTTGACTAAAAGCATGAATACAACCACATCTGTTAAGCAAAACATTGCAAACCCCTCACAATATATCAATATTTGCAACACACCATATTGTGAATTAAAAAAATATAAAATCATCAATGATGTGTAAAGCCCTTTGTACATTCACAAATAGACATGATATGAAAGAGAACAAAGAGAGCTTTGAGTTGATGCCCTTGGGTGCTCTAGAAGCCTAGGCAGTAAGGAGGCCCTCGAGGAGAGAGTAAGTAGAGAGAGAATCATGTGCAAGTACTTTTATTTTCAAGGGGGCCCGGGGGGGGGGGGAGAGGGGGAGAGAGAGAGAGAAAGAGAGAGAGAGAGAGAGAGAGAGAGAGAGAGAGAGAGAGAGAGTTTTTTGCACGTTGAAGTCTTGTGGAATGTTCTCTCATTATGCGATGAGAGGACAAAGATTTATTAGTGACCTTTTAAATCACTTGGACATTTTTCCACATGTCAATGACCAAAACGACATAAAGAATAAAAATGACTATTGGGCCCTTACAAACAGGCAAGTAAAATTATGTATGTGTAGCTCTTCAAGGGCTATCAAATGAAATGGTAATATCATACATCATGAGGCTCCTTGGAGCATTTATCTCCAACAATCTCCCACTGAGAGGCCAAAGGAGCCTCCTTTAAGTTATGTAACTCAAACCATCTACATACATAACTGATGTTGTACCTTAGATAGACACTCAATGAAAGCATCCTTAGAATTTTGTGACGTATCGACCTTGATCAATACGATCAAGCCATCTTTAAGAACAACTTTGATGAAGTGATATCATAAATCTATGTGTTTTGTGTGAGCATAAAACATGGCATTCTTTGCTAGACGTATAGCACTCTACCTATCACAATTAAGTGCAGGTGCCTTGTTAGGGAGGCCAAACTCACTACATAAGCATGCCAACCATATGGCTTCCCTTGAAGCCTCTATGGCTCAAATTTATTCAAGTTCTATAGCAAATAGTGCAACTATACTTTAAAGTCTAGAGCACCATCAAATGGTACCTCTTGCTAGTATATACATAGCCACTTGTTAATTTTTTGTTATCCAGATCCCCTTCCATGTCCGAATCACAGAACCCCTTTAATTCTAAAGGACCCTTTCCATAACATAGGCATTTGTTCTTTGTCCCCTTCAAGTATCTCATGATACATTTCACTCCACCCGGCACCCCAATGTGCTTTGCCTTGATTAGCGATGTATCAGCTCACTGCTCCCACTGCATGGGCAATGTCAGGCCTTGGTTGCAATCATTGCATACATAAGTGATCCACAAGTTGATGCATATGGTACACCCTTCATGTTATTGGCTCCCTCCTCAGTGAAGGGAGGGTCACCCTTGAAAGCTTGGTATACGGCTGCAATGGAGGCTTCAATTCAACCATGCTAAATCTGTCCAACACTTTTTTAATGTACTTTTCTTGATATAGATACAATATGTGAGTTGTCTGTCCCTTTTGTCCTCGTTCAAAGGATATATTCAGCTTCACCAAAGCCTTTCATTGAGAATGCAGCATGTAGCTGCTGTTTTATAGCATCAGAACTTTTTTCCCAACCAGCAGCATATCATCAACATAAAATATAAGACTGATCTGTTGATATATTTCGGTAGTGATGTGTGTGAACACACTAGGACCGTCGGGGCACTTTTTTTCCCTCTTTAGGAGGTCTTTTTCCCTTGGCTTGTATATATGCCTATAACCCTAACGGGTTACTTATCTTTGTACATTCTCTTGGTAATACATTCAGTATTGTGTGTTGTGCTCCAAGCTTCTTCTTCTTCTTCTTCCTTATGTTGTTCATGTGCTTTCGTAGACCTCAAACTCCAACAATTGGTATCACAACAAGTCGCTGCCCTCCGGTCACAGTCTCAAACTCGCACGAAAATTGGTGAGCATACTCTAAGCTTGTTTCGGTCTCCGAATGCACTATCACAGAGCCTTTGCAGGCAGTTTCGTCTTTTTGTGCCAAACATATATACACGTTTCAGTTCGCGAATATTCGCTCCTTGAAGTTCGCTACAAGTTTAACAGAACTTGACAAGGTAGTTCTATCCAACTTTTTGAGAGGAAATCATCTTTCTGCATCAGGGTATTTTAGAAAGTGGCCATGGCTGAAAGCAGTGATGTATTCTATATGTTGGTTGTTGAGGATAAGTTGGATGGTACCAATTACCCATTATGGGCATATACGATGCATCATGTATTGATCGCAAAAGGAATGTGGAATATTGTGCAGGTCGTTGAAAACGTCCTACTACACCTGCAAATATAGTTACTGAAGGTGATGCAGATGGCATTGAAGATGATGTTCTTCAAGTTCCTGTTCGTGATGCGGTTCTTACTGTACTTACTGCAAAGCAACTTCATTGGGATGGCAAAGATGCTCAGGAACATGCATTGATAACCTTGTCTGTCAAACGTTTCAGTATTCCTCACATTCGCTCCTACAAAACAAGAAAGGATTCTTGGGATACACTTAGCACTTTATACCAGCAAGGAATGAGGCTCGTGTTGCTTACCTCCGAAAACAGTTGGAGAGTGAGCACATGAATGAAGGAGATTCCATGTCCAGTTTTTTGACAAAGATCACAAATTTGGAGGAGTTGATTTCTGCTGATGAAGTCTTGCCGGACAGTGCACTTGTGTATAATGTTCCGAATGGTCTTCCAAATTCATATCAGACTTTTGTTTCTACTCTTCGATTGATGATGAAAGGCAATCCAAATGCCTTAACATTTGAGGAGTTAGTCTCTGTTCTATTGTAGGAAGATCAGTCCGGACAGAGCAAGTCCATTATGCGTGTTGTCGATCAAGCTTTACTGGCTAGTCAAAAATGCAAAGGAAAATGGAGCAAATCTACAAATAAGCAAAAATCTGTTAATTTTGCACAATCAAAGAAGGATGACAAAGACAAGAAAAAAGAAAAGCAGAAATTATTTTGCAATTACTGTAAAGAAAATGATCATGTCATAAAGAGTTGTCCAAAACTGGTTGCAAAAGTTGCAAAGAAAAAAGAGGTTTGACGGGTTGTTGCACAGGCCTCTACACTCAAATCAGAGTCTGCAAATCTTGTGCAGAATGAAGAATGTGCATTTACTACTATTTGCAGTTATGACCCATCTTATGTATGTCTGCAGTACACCCAGATGTTTAGTACTTTGTTGCTAATCTCCGTGTCTTTGGTTGTTTGGCATATGCATTAGTTCCTGAACAACAACGCAGGAAATTAGATGATAAAGCAGTGAAATGTATATTTGTTGGATATAGTTCTGAAAGCAAAGGCTATCCTCTATATCATCCAAAGACTAAACACATTTTGGTTAGCCATGATGTTGTTTTTGTAGAAGATTCAATTCAACCATTACTTTCATGTACTAAGGAGACATAAGTTAGCTCCAAAGATATGTATGACACTTTGCTTCCTCTTTTTGCATATGAATAGTCTAGTGCTCGTCCAAATGAGGCAATTTCTCAACCTTTGCAAGTTCCACATGATGATGCATATCATTCCATTTCTGATGCAGATTTACATGATGCACTTATGGATGAGAGGTCTGATATAGAGGCGGCAAAAACTACACCTAAATGGCTGGTGCAAACTTTGCAAGATAGCAAATTAGATGCACCTTTTTGAGTGAATTCAGTGTTCGATTATGATAATTAGGAGTTTTATATCATGTTTTGAATCATTTTGGAGAAAAATGAAATTATTTTCATACATTTGCATCATATTTTTGCTCTCAAATATATTCGTTTGAATACTTTTTGCATCAAAGTTTATAGCTTTGCATTGTATTCTCTTCCAATTGTATGAAACCAACATTGGAATGTGCATGATAGTTAGTTTTTTACATGAATTTATCTATGCACATGAAGTTACACTAACTTATGTTCATTCATAAAAGCATGCACAAGTTATTGTTGTGTGTTTCAATATCTTTGTGCACGTATTGGAGCAAAAAAGGATCTTGTTATGAGGGCATGTAGCTCCTAACAGCACATTTTGGAAAAGTTTTCTTATTTGAATTTTGCAGCTTTCTAGAGTAAAGAAAGTGGTTTGCCAACCACAAGGCTGATGCCTATCATTGTAATGGTTACTATTATTTTTTTCAGGCTTCATTTTCCTAGGGAAGTGCTACCGAAAATTTTGTAGATATGGCGTTATATGCCGTGTGAGAACTAGAGTGATGTTGTGTTGTGAGAGAGAGAAAGTGTTATGTGTGCATAACTAAAAGCATATAAATTTAAAGTAGAGAAGAAGATGCATGAGTGGATACATGCATACATAGACGATATGATTGCTAGAAAGTTAAAGTGCATGATGCATTTTTTCTCTCTATAGAACATCACTTTTATGTATCACCACGATGAGTTAGGGTGAGCATAAGGTATGTGATAGAGGTACCATGCATCGGCTACATGTGCCTTTAGAAAGTAAATGAAAAGGTATATGCATCAAGTACAACTAAGATGTGTTTTCGTCTAGTAACGCATGAGCACATGAATTGTTCTTCATGCAAGTCTATGTACTTGATATAGAAGTTTATCCCGCGTCAGCACAAGCGTGCTATGGTTATGATCATCAATACAAGTATTAAATGCTTGTATGCGATTGTTTTTTACGAGGTTAATAAACATGCAAGAAGCACAATGAATAGAATGACATCCATAGATATTCACTTTCATTGAAAGGTGGATACTATGTAAAGAGTTGATTTTTCAACGAGATGATTTTGATTATTAATTGGTTTGCATTAATGTAGATGATCATTATATGCATGGATACGTCTCCATGTCATAATCCATCCAAGAAAATGAATGAGTATGTCTAATCATAAGGATTAGCATGTCTCGTCATTTTTTTTATTTGAAAAATAATTGAGGAAATAGTTAGTGGGGCAGCAACCTCATAGAGATTTGGATGCTACTCTTTGCGGGAATGCCCAAATTTATTGAAATTTGGAGGGCAAGTAGCTCCTAGGGTTATCTTTAAGCTGACCAAATTTCAAGTAATTTGAAGACTTTTAGAAAGGTCAAATGACCTCTGTACTAAAAGTGCTGCTAATAGAGGTAGAGGCTTGAAACAAGTGACATAGGCCTGTTATAAAGGGCACTTCTCTTCATTGGTAGATCCAAATTGAATGATTTTTGTTGGATATGAAAGATTGATAGATGCACTTTATGCATGCCAATTTTCATTATATTTAGAGATCATTTAATAAGTCAAATAATCTCAGCACATCAAAGTGCAGCCTCTGGAATTTATAAAATGACCAGATCATGTCACCTAGAGGTGATTGGTTCTCTTAGCTCATTTACTCAAATTAAATGATTTTTGTTTCTACCATTAGCTAAACACTTCCAGATGGTGTGTACAAAAGTTCAAGATGAAATGGTTCTCCATTTAGGAGATATAAAGAAAAGAGTAAAAGTTAGCCTTTGCAAATCTTTAAAATATTGCAGGTATAGAGGCTTAGTATTTTGGTCATTGTGAAAGCCTCCAATTTCCAAATGCTATGAAATTTATACCACTACACTTAGATAGTAGTAGCTATATACTATTAAAATTTGGAAGAAATTGGACATCATTTGGTAGGTCAAATGACCTATTCTTCTCATATCAATCTCTGGCGAGGATTTTCCAAAGAGTGGTACATGTGTCTGATAAGCGCATGATATTTTCATATTGGAAACTCCAATTTCAAAAAAATTTGGTTGACGAAGCTACTGCAATATAGACCCTGTGATATACAAAAAATTCAAGGATTTTGCAATTTATCTTCATAGTTAGAAGATATTTTAAAAGTGAAGCAGCACTGTTTTTAAGCTCACTTAAGTGCAGGTGTAGCAGAGATAGAATGATATTTTGAATGAGTATTTCATTGAATTTTGAATTGAAATTTGGTGAGACCAAACTAGATAGTTTATCTAGATTTGGGCACAAAGAAAATGAAATTTGGAGTTTTTTTTATCAGTCTAATGGCTTCAAGAAAATGACCCTGTACATTTTCAGAGTTGGTCATCAAGTGTTCGACCCTTCCAGTAAAATGGTTATAAAACTCTGAGAAAATATCCAAATCAATTTTGTGCCTAATGAAAGCTTGAGAAAAATTACAAAAGGCTGGAAAATTTCATAGCTTTTGCATGATTAAAAGTTAGTTATAAGTAAGATTTAATATGTTGCTGTTGGAAATTGTTTATACAAGAGACATTGTTGAAAGGAAAAGATTTTCCACAGGTTTTTATGATACTTTTTTGAGATGGTGTGATCACCATGGGCTAACTATGCCCTAGATACTTGTTTATTGATCATTGGTTTATGGTGACCATTCTTAGTAGGACAGAGGAGACTCTGTCAAAATTTTTAAGAATATATATAGTGCCATGAGAGCATGGAACAAGAGAACTTTGCTAGTCGTTCTCATTTCGTATAATTGGATTCATACAAGTTGTATAAATTCCAATTTATTGTGAGTCAATATTTAATTCAAGTCATATGAGTTCATATCTGATGCAAGCCACATCCTTCACAACTCTAGTTGAGTTGATTTATTATATAGTTTCTCATTTCTCAATTCAAGAGTTGATGTTAGAGATAGTTATGAGTGATAGAGTTATAGGAATGACTTTTTTCTTTCCATTGAGAGAAAGAAACACTTCAGGAACACTTCATGATTTCATTACATTATTTATGGTTTTGAGTACTCACCGAGTTATTCTTGTTGTTTTGGAGAGAAGTTTTCGACTCTAATCTCGTAAACGCATCTATGTGAGGTATAAAGTTTGGTGGTATGGGACATCAAACTTTGTATTCTACTTAGGTGTAGGACAGATGGTATAAAAGAGAAGTCTCTGAGATTGTATTTTTTATATGATTTGGAGTTCATTCATATGATCTTATTATTAGACAACAGAGGGGCAGTTTAGGCAGTCACTCTGTATATGATCGCAAACAAGGCAAGTCAGCAAGCAAATGGCCTAGAAGCAAAAAGGCAAGGTTTGCACATAAGAACTATGAATAGGCAATTGCATTAAGAAGAAATTCATAGAGTACTTACTACTTTATTTGATATGCCTGATAATAGGCCATGGTTCATACATACTATGTATGAAGTGAGCTAGATGCTTAGCCTAGTGGGCTATGAGTGTGCACACATCTACTTACCATTTTTCATAGTATTTAGTGGACTTACATTATGGTTCTTATTATATCTGGGAGTGCCAGATTATTACAGTGGTTTACTTGAGACAACTCATTCCTAGTTAGGAATGATTTGATCACAATAATGATCAGATGGTGGTCAGAAATAAAGCAAGTTTCATCCACATGGAACATCATGCATGGTATTATTGAGAAGGTGGTGGTAGTTCTACTAGTTGCTATACTTTCTTAGCACATCTTCACTTGGCATGATGGACTTAGTTCCAGAGAGTGGATTGGGATTTACTTTATATGAGACATATTTTGGTCCATAGTTGGGAATATTATATATAATAGATTGAGATTTTGGTCCATAGTTGAGATTATTATATATGATAGATTGAGATTTGGATCCATAGTTTGGATGTGACTGATTGAGATCTTAGTCCATAATTTGGATGTGACAGATTGAGATCTTGATCCATAGTTTGGATCATTGACATATTGATATCTTGGTCCATAGTCTAGATCATTGATAGATTGTCATCTTGGATTCATAGTTTGGATCACGATGAGACTTTCTTGAGTTTCATTTTCATTACAGTGAGTAAATCAAGCAGATTTACTCGAGCTTAAAGATTAAGCAATATTTGAAAAAGATTTTCATTTATCTTTAGTATTTTTTCCACAGAGATTGGGACATAGTCACATTGTTTTGAATCAGCATAGTCGTTTTCATTACTCTAGTGAGTAAGTGATTTTGCATGATTATACCATATGACAAGCTGTCAGTGGGTATTTCAGGGAGGCAAGGGCAAGCTGCCGAGGTCTCTACATGTGACAAGCCGTCACAAGTTAGTGGTCAAGGTCTAGGCATAGAGAGTCCGAGGATATTCCGAGTACTTATGCTCGGCACATATGGACTCATTGGGCCTCAGAGGGATTCCTACGATATGCCCAAGGCAAGGACTACTATTTGTTGGTGGAAATGCTAGATATGAAGCAGAGAGACGAGTTGTCTACTTTTTTATTATCTAGTATTTCAGACACCTAGCACACTCTACTCTTATTATTTGGAATCATAGATTCTGATTCGCAAGTTTATAGCTCCTTCTATATCATTGAGGACAATGATCTTTAGAACGAGGAGAGCGTGTTATATTCCAGAGATGTACATGCTTGGAGGAACGAGAAGTTCCTTGCTCGGGGGATAGTCAAGGCCAAAAGCCAGAGAGTTCATGCGAGGTACCTACTCATGATGGCCAAATGAGTAGAGGGACCTTAGAGAGAACTCTAAATGGTGACTAGGCGAGGGCTATAAATAGGCTGGGAGGTGAGTCCCAGGCATGTCATTCTCCACTTCTCACACTTGAGCTCCTTGAAGTGATGAATAACATGTTAGAGACCTTGTCTTTACATAAGATTCGTATCACAATGAAAAGCAAACTTAAAAGAGCACAAAAAACTCAAAAAAGAAGATCCCCTAACCGCGGTGCTTTTTGTATAAAATATAAAATATATTTTGCTTCTGGCTTGAAAAACTGCGTTTCATATTGCTTTTGACTTTGACCTCCAATTAGAATTGACTTTTGACTTCGTAAATGTAGTCCAAATTTGACATAATCATTGGATAGCTCTTGAGTAGCACTTTCCAAATATCTGATGAAAAATTCTGCATAGTTTGACCAGTTTGACCATCTTTGATCTTGGTTTGTCCATGGTTGACTTCGCCAAAAAACTGGTCAAATGTGAAATTATGTGCAATCCCTCTTGTGGAAGGTTGCATTTCCAACAATATAGCGTTGCATTTCCAACAATATAACCGGACGAAAGGGTCATCAAAACAAGGCATCAATCAAGATTTCACAGCAAAAGACAAGGTCCAATCAAATACTAAAAACATGGCATCCACAAGTATGTGTAGAGGTAAACTCAAACAAGGACACTCCAACCAAAATCAATGAGAGTGAGAACAATAACACCACATAGGAAGTTATTTATGGGAAAAAAACACCAAATACTTACTTTCAACGTGGCTTGTGCAACATAAAGTGTGAGGAAAGAAAAGCATTATACTTAGTCTATGTCAACAATCTTTGAACAATTTGAAACCTTTGCAGAGTACGCAAGCAATGAACCTAACGCATCATGCTTCTAGAAGAAGACAACTTGATCATAAGATTAATTTCCATAAAAATTCCCAAAAATTAATGAAGAGGAAGTGTTTGAGGAAGAAGTGTTGAATAGTGAGAGCTCAATAGTATGTTATATGGTGCTAGAG
>CM035443.1:84649277-84729277 GCA_020310875.1 Ceratopteris richardii
TCTGTGTCCAAGAGTGCAAAATCTTTTCCCAGGCCATGGGCACCATGTAACGAATCAAAGCCAAGAAAAAAATAGTCAATGACCTCCGATTCGACATGGGTGGCCTGTCACTCAAAGACCATATTATATAACTTCCAAATTAAAATCCTAAGATACACGATTCATATTTCATTGGACCTTCCATGCATATTTTCTTTCTTTTATCCAAAGGCGCATAGGTGAGGTCCAAAGAGAGGCCCAAGGGTATTCCTACAAGGATCAAAAGAGCCATTGATGAATGCTGAAACCAGAAGAAACCTTCAAAATTGCAAGCCAACAGGGTATTTGCTGCTAACAGAAGTGTTGAAAATCTTCCAATCAGCTTTAGGCACATAAACTGCTGCAAATTATACGCTACTAATCCCATTCATTACCCGTAGCTCCCTGAGTCCATATTTCTTATAAACTTGATGTAAAACACTCTACTAAAATTAGTTTACACCCGGTTGCAGGCCATGTTCGAGAACAGTTTTCAGTGTTAAAAGATATGCACCAATTACTTTCTTGGCAAAAGAGTCGTAACAGTTTCTCTACAAAGGAAAACATGGATGCCTGCTGCATGTTATAAAAAGAAGGCAATACATATTTTGTGGCTCCTTTTAGCATGCCAAAGGAATATTTTGTAGATGAGCATATTCATGAGGTTTGAAAGGCAAAAGTTCTCTAAAAGATCATAGGATGTTTTTCCAAATCAAGATAGTCGTGTTCATGGTATACTGTACAGAGGCGAGAAAAACTCGCTACTTCCAGGAAAGATGATTCTAATCGTGAATTATCTCCACGTGACAAAAAAGCACGTGGAGATAAGGAAAGTGATTACTGGAGTATCCAAATCGTTGAATCAGAATGTAGAGCAAAAAGATCTCTCTCTCTCTCTCTCTCTCTCTCTCTCTCTCTCTCTCTCTCTCTCTCTCTCTCTCAGAAACACATGCAGGGAATGCGCGAGAACGCACAGGACACGTTACCAGGAGGAGGTGCTCGGTAGCTCCCGAACAGGATTGAGCATGCGTGTAATCAGGAGTGAGAGATGCATGGAATGAAGATTCGCTTGTTTAACCCCTGAAGCACGCACAATGAATTACAATTCACGAATGTTCACCTAGCAATCAGATTTCGATGGTGGAAATAGCACATAACGAGTATCATATCTTTTCATCTTTTATCACCAAGAAAACCAACACCCTCACACCCCACAAAAATTTCCTACGAGAGGCTTTTTGCTTTTTTACATGCATACATATTTTGCGCACATACTTAAGTACATAGACAAAACATAAATATGTGTGTGTACATACATACATATCTAAGCACATACAAAAATGTTTGTGTACATACATACATATATACACACATACTTAAGTACATAGGCAAATAACTATGTTTGTGTATAGATACATAGAGAAACGTGTTTGTATGTAGGTATAGGTAGATTGCACACATACTTAAGTACATAGATAAATATGTTTGTGTGTAGATATAGATACATAGAGAAATGTGTTTATGTGTAGGCATAGGTAGATAAATAAATATGCATGTGTGTAAGTATGTATGTATGTATTGTATGTGTGTAAAGATGTGTGTATGTATTGTACTTATGCAAGTATGTATGTAGTTTTAGACAAATATGTACTTTTAGGCAAATATGCATGTGTGTAAGTATGTATGTACTTTTAGACAAATGTGTATGTATGTATGTACATAAACAAATGTACATACATGTATGTATGTATGTATGTATGTATGTATGTATGTATGTATGTATGTATGTATGTATGTATGTATGTATGTATGCATGCATGTGTAAGTATGTATGTACTTTTAGAAAAATGTGTAAGTATGTATGTACTTTTAGACAAATGTGTATGTATGTATGTATATATGTGTATATATGTATGTACATAATCAATATGTATGCGTGTATGTGTAAGGACTTATTTTATTGTGGATAAACTAAGCTTATTAAACTAGGAATAGTTTATATTAGTGGAGATGATAAGTAAAAATGTTGGACATGATGGAGATATAACTATTGTCTTTTCTAAAATAATTATATTTCCCATAGTTTCCATCATTTTTACTTATCATCATAAGAAGGGTTCTAGCTAGGAGAGTAATATTCTCCCTAATGTAAGTGTACATTTTCAAAGCATAGAATTATTTAGAATGAGAAAAATATCCCATTACATAAAATCTGTTATAGCAAGGCCCTCCCATAAGCCCAAAAATTTGGCTTGTGAAAATAGTGAAGATTTTCTTGCCTTCATTTTCATAGAATGCTTTCCATGCGTAATGATATATTCAAATCACATTTAAACTATTATGAGTATGTGTAAGCTCTCTATGATTCAAGTTTAAGTAACTTATGTATATTCTACTCTCCAATCATAAAACACCACCTACATGGCCTACATTATGCATATAATTTTTTTCCCAAGAGTCTCATTCCAACAAATTGTAGTTTATTTCAAAGCACTTCAAGTAGGACTTGTAAGCATGTAAAGATATCCATATATTGATGGAGTTGTGTGATTTTTTTTGTGCAAGATTAGTGAGTCTAACAACCATCCGTTGAAGATTGTTTGGGGGCTGTTTGAATGTCGTTTGAAGGTTTTGGAGGGTCTATTCAACATGATTTCACTTCAAGCTACTCTCTGAACATGTACTAAAGCTTTTGGGAAGACTTTATATGTATAATTCTCTAGCAAGGATTTGACAAATGCAAAATCTCCCAAATTATGACTCAAAATTGTATTTAATGCTTGCCTTTGTACATTGTATGTGTGCTTCTATGTGTTTTAAAGTATATAACACATGAGAAGGCTCAAGAAATATGGAAATGAAATGCATAAACTCGACTAGTCTCGATGTAGTTTTTCCTCTTTGTAGGATACAATAATTATTGTAGACGTTTTTGTAGTTTGGAAATTCACAATTATCATATCATCCAAATAGATGATGGCTTATCATATCATAGTTAGAGGTTTTCTCTAGTTTGGAATTTATTCTCCCTCCCGTCTTCATGATAAAAATATCATTCATAACCATATGAAATGTTCATCTTCATTGTGCTTTGTGGTAGACTCTTTCATGGAAGGACATTGTTGTATAAAAAAGATGGATTTGAAAGGCTAAAGATATGGATTCTAAGTGTTGGAATTTTTGGAAATAACCCTTGGTTTCTAGTTTAACCCTTGAATTTGTTTATTTCCAATTGAAGGTTTTTGACACACTTCAAATGTGCAAACCAGCTTGAAGGGAGTAAATACTAGAAACCTTGTAGGAAGTATGATATGCCCATAATAGTGTAGGTAGATATTGTTCCCTTTTGTCTAGATGCTCTAATAGCATACATAAGCAATAAAACCTTATTACTACCTTCTACTAACCCATTGGCCCAAGGATCGTAAACGGTGCTAAATTTATGCTCAATACGGTACTAGTCCATAATTACGTGAATAAAAATAAGTGCCATGATCTAATAGTAATTCCAAAGGAAGTCCAAACCAAGGGAATAATTGTTGTGCTAAAACTCTAGCCACACTCCCAACAATAGCATGGCACAAAACCCAAACCTCTACCCATCGAGTGCAATAATCAATACATGTTAAAATAAAAGAATTATTGGAGTGGGTCATGTTGATATACTTTGGTAGTGATGTGTGTGAACATACTAAGACTGTTGGGGCACTTTTTTCCCTCTTTAGGAGGTTGTTTCCCCTAGCTTGTATATATGCCTATAACCCTAAGGAGTTACTTATCTTTGTACGTTCTCTTGGTAATACATTCAATATTGTGTGTTGTGCTCCAAGCTTCTTCTTCTTCTTCCTCGTGTTGTTCATGTGCTTCCATAGACGTCAAACTCCAACAATTGGTATTAGAGTAGGTTGCCATTTCATCGAGGGGATCATCAACACCCCTACGATCATAGTGTTAGAATCACACAAAAATTGGTGAGCATACTCAGGGCGATTAGAAGTTCAAAGCAGCTTCGTTGTGTGGTGTTGAAATCACAATCTGAGAACGTTTCGGCCCTTGAATGCAATATCATCATGTTTGTGCATGCAATTTTTTCCTTTTGTGCCGAGCATATATATAGGTTTCGGTTTACCAATACAAGCATATCGAAGTCTGCTACAGATCTAGTAGAGCTCAACAGGATAGTCTTGCTCAAATTTTTGAGATATAGTCATTTTTCTGCATTAAGGTATTTTAGTCAATGGCCATGTATGAAAGCAATGATGTATTTTGTATGTTGGATGTTGAGGATAGATTGGATGGTACTAATTACCCATTATGGGCATATATGATGCATCATATACTGATTATAAAAGGACTGTGGAATATTTTGCAAGGTGTTGAAAAGCCACCTACTACACCTGCAAATACAATTGTTGAAGGTGATGCAGATGGTGTTGAAGATGAAAATCTTCAAATTCTTGTTTGTGTTGTGATTCCTCCTACACCTACTACAGAGCAACTTTGTTGGGATGGTAGAGATTCTCAGGCACATGCATTGATAGCTTTGTCTGTCAAATGTGCCATTATCCCTCACGTTCACTCTTGCAAAACACCAAAGGATGCTTTGGATACACTCACCACTTTGTCCCAAGCAAAAAATGAGGCTCGTATTTCTTACCTCCAAAAGTAGTTTGAGAGTGAGCATATGAATGAAGGAGATTCTATGGATAATTTTTTGACAAAGATCAAAGATTTGAAGGAGGAGTTGATTTCTGATGATGAAGTCTTGCCAGATAGTTCACGTGTATAGACTCTTATTAATGGTCTTCTAGAATCATATCATCTGCATGTTTTTGGTTATATGGCATAGCATTAGTGCCTGAACAAAAACACAAGAAATTGGATGATAAAATAGTGAAATGTATTTTTGGTGGGCATAGTTCAAAAAGTGAATGTTATTTTCTATATCATCCACAGACTAAACAAATTTTGGTTAGTCGTGATGTTGTTTTTGTGGAGATGCAATTCAGCCATTACTTTCATGTACCAAGGAGACTTTTGTTAGCTCTAGAGATGTGTATGACACTTTGCTACCTCTTTTTACAGGTGGCAGTCAAGTGTTGGTCCAAAGGAGGCAATTTCTCAGTCTTTACAGGTTTAGTGCGATGATGCATACCATTCCATTTCTGATGCAGATTTAGATGATGCACTTGTTGATGAGCGGATTGATATAGAGGAGGCAAAAACTATCCAAAATGGCTAGTGCAAACTTTACAAGATAGCAAATTAGATGCATCTCGATCATATCATACTCGTTGAGGCTCTCATAATGCTTCTTTTGCATCAAATTGCTATGATATGGCTGCCTCTAGTCTTTGTGATGAAAATGAACTTGTTTTATTTGATGAAGTGCAAAATTACAAAAATTGGATGGCTGTTATGCAATCATAATATGATGCTATTATGAAGAATGGTACCTGGTCTTTATGTGATGTGCCTCTTGGCAAGAAGGCCATTAGCTCTAAGTGGGTATACAAGCTGAAGTGTAAGCTTGATGGAACAGTTGATAGGTATAAGGCTAGGCTTGTTGCAAAGTGTTATGCTCAAGAAAGAGGCATTGCTTTTGATGAGACTTCGCTCCCACATGTTGAATTACTATTATTCATAGCATCTATGCACTTGCAGCTCATCATGGTTGGAATGTACATTAGTTGGACATTAAAATTGCATTTCTAAATGGTGATTTACATGAAGAAGTGTATGTTTTTAGTCCCGTGGTTTTGTGCAGAAAGGGCATAAAAACAAAGTATGCAGGCTGAAAAAGGCATTATATGGTTTGAAGCAAGTACCACATGCTTGGTATGAAAAGATATATTCCTACTTGATTGCACATGGTTTTGAGAACAGTCCAACTGAGAGCACCTTATATTGTAAGTGTGCAAGTGATGTGCTTCTGATCATTGTTGTGTATGTGATGACATGATGCTCACTGGTCCTAATGAGAAGCATATTGTTGATTTTAAGGCTGATTTGCATGCCTCTTTTGAGATATCAGATTTGGGGCATTTGCATCATTATTTGGGCATTCAATTTATGCAAGTTGATGGAGGACTAGCTTTGTGTCAAAGAAAATATATTGACACATTGTTTCAATGTTTTGGCCTTGAAGATTACAAACTTATTGCCACTCCTATGGAAACATGTTTATGATTGAGTCTTCATGATGATGGAGATGCATTTGATGTTGTTCTCTATCAGCAAGATGTTGGATGCTTGATTTACTTATGCATAACTCAGCCTGATATTCAATTTGTTGTCTCATAGATGAGTAGGTTTATGCATTGCCCAGGTGTCAAGCATTGGCATGCGATTAAGCATATTTTTCGCTACTTGAGTGGTACCCGACTACTTGGGTTTTTTATCCCAAGGGGGGATCACTATCACTAGATTTACATGTTTTTTCTGACTTTAATTGGGTTGGTTTCTATCACACTCATGTATCTACTATGGTTTTTGCTTCATGCTTGGTAGCTCATGCATATCTTGGTTGAGCAAGAAGCAGCCTACTGTGGCCACTTCTAGTTGTGAGGCCAAGTATAGGGCAACTTTCATAACGACTATTGAGTGTGTGTGGCTCATATGCCTTATGGCTGATTTGGGTGTTGGTCAGTCTTCTGCCACCACCATCTTCACTGACAGTTAGAGTGCATTGGTAGTTGCAAGGAACCTTGTGTTCCATGCTCGCACTAAGCTCATTATTAAGGTGCACTATCATTATGCAGGGAGAAGTTCTTTGTTGGAGAGATCGGTTTGGAATATGTGCCCACACACGAGAACATTGCAAACCTTTTCACAAAGGCTCTGCCTAGGGACAAGTTTGAAGCTTTTTGTAGAGCTTTGGGCTTACTTCCTTTTGTGGATTGATCTTGTTCCACATAGCTTGGCACTTCCTTATACATGAGTGCCATCTCCTTGTTTACTGCATCACTCCCAAGGGGGATTTGTTGATAATTTTGGTAGTGATGTGTGTGAACGTAGTAGGACCACCAAAGCACTTTTTTCCCTCTTTAGGAGGTTTTTTTCCCCCAACTTGTGTATACGCCTACAACCCTAACACGTTACTTATCTTTGTACATTCTCTTGGTAATACATTCAGTATTGTGTGTTGTGCTCCAAGATTCTTCTTCTTCCTTGTGTTGTTCCCATGCTTCCATAGACGTCAAACTCCAATAGGTCGTAGGGGGCCAATAGGACCAATGAAATCTAATTCCCATTTTTGGGAGGGTGCTAGAGGAAGCATCATTTGTAGTGGAAATCAAAGACCATTAAGAAAAATATGCACAAGTGAACTATTTGGCAAGTTTTCATTGGAAAAAACCAGTTAGTCTTTCAAATCCTTGATCTTTGTCAAAAAAGTTTCATTTGAATCTCCTTCACTCATATGATCACTCTTCAATTGTTCTCAAAGGTAACAAATATGAGCCCCATTTCTTACATGTTATAGTGTGGTAAGAGTATCCCAAGCATCTTTGGCTATTTTACATGACTAAATGTGAGGGATAATGGCATGTTTCATAAACAAAATTAACAATGCATGTGCCTCTACATCTCTATTATCTATAGTAGGTGCAATAGAAACCATTGGAGGACCATGAAATTGAAGATCATCATCTTTGAGACCACCTACATCACGTACTATCACATTATTTGTAGGTGTAGGAGGACATATTTCAACACCCTGCACAATATTCCACAAACCTTTTGTTACCAATACATGATGCATCATGTATGGCCACAGTAGGTAGTTAGTTTTAATTTATCTTTAACAACCAGCATAGAAAATGCATCATTGTTTTCAGCCATCGCCAATGACTATACATTGATGCAAGAACTTTACTATTTCTCAATAAAGTTAAATAAAAATACCCAATCAAGCACTTATAGAACTATAGTAGAACTCAAAATGCTTGTACTTGCAAACCAAAACTGGTATATATATTTGGACAAAAGTATGAAATTGCTTACACATTTGTTGTGCTAATGCGATTGGAGATTGAAACAAACTCAAATCAAAATTTCAATGTCGATTATCCTCACATATTTTTGTGTGATTCTAAGATTGTTATAAAAAAAGCATCAAAGATGCCTCGAAGAAAGTGATGACTTGCTCTGATACCAATTGTTGGAGTTCGAGGACTACAAAAGCATCAAAACAACATGAAGAAGAAGAAGCTTAGATGACAACACTGAGCATCTTACCAAGTGACTGTAAAGAGATAAGTAGCCCATTAGGGTTATAGGGGTATATACAAGTTGAGGGAAAAACCCTCCTTAAGAGGAAAAGAAGCACCCTGATAGTCCAAAGTTTGTTAATACACATCACTACTAAAATATATTAACACTACCCAATTAGCAAAAACATCATTTGATGCTTCTCTTCACTTCTTGCAACCTATCTATGATGTCTTCTTGCCTTGAATGTGGGGTCCATAAGTATCATAATTTATTCTTGATTTGGTGCACTATATGAAGGTGAATTGAATATCCTTGTGATCCGGACGAACTCGAGCAATGTTGTTGTTCTTAGAGCCATGTCCCTAGGCCCCTTCTCACAAGGATATCATTGACTATTTATTATCTTTTTTTAGTGGATTTTGGGATCTTTGCTTGCTCCTCACTTAGTCTTTGAGGTCTCTAAAACTTGTGGCCCACTTTATACATTGTTCATGCCATCATAGGTGTTGGAAGTGGGGTGGGCCTCAATAATAATTAATCACAGGTTTACAGGATCTTCCAACATATGAACCTTATCATACACGCCTTAAGAGTAAAACATAGATGAGTGAGAGATAGAGAGAGAATATACAAGATTTTCAAAGTGTGCAGTAAGCTAGGATGCTCACCTACATTATCTTACATTTCAATTGCAAATTACAATGTGTGAATATAATGGAAATTGACAAGATTTGAATCTAGGCAGAAATAGGAACTAGATACAAGAAATTGTGTGCCTAAGAGGTATGAAGAGTGTGTGTGAGAGAATATGGAGAATATGAACAATTTAGCAGTGTTTTACAACAAACCCGAATTTCGATTAACCTAAATCAGAAACTAGTGAACTAACAAGTAAGAATAGATGTAGACTTGTTACTCATAGTATGTTGGTTGAAATGAACTCCTCCAAATGTCTCCATTTGTAGAGTACAACTCCTCCAAGAGTATACAACTCTTCATCTAAGAGGACATCCTCCTTGATCACCTTCAAGTTGAACTCCTTGAGTGATAGCTAGAGAAGATACTTCACAAGTGAGCTTGGTCTTCTATTATATAGCGATTGAAAAAAATTAACTCAAAAACTTGTCGCCACAACAAAGGGGAATCGAACTCGCATGGGAGTTTTGCAAGGTGTTTGCCATATCCAAAGCACCTAGCACACTTTCTTGAAGAGGGAGCTACAGCATATATGTCGTATGCTATAATTTGGACAATTTGACATTGTCTCCAATAGTCCCCCCTTCAATGTCATAATGGTACACGTTTCAATAACCTGCAAAACTTCTGATATCTGTGAATATGTCTCTTAAATGATTTCCAATGAATTTTCAACGGACTATGCATGAACCTAGATACTTGAGAAACTACAAAATGAGTCCAACTACTTGAATATAGAATGTAGCATCAAATGATTCCGAATCTTCTTCTGACTATAATGACACATTGACATCCATAGGTGTCTGCATAGGCTTGGAATATGTCATCTCAAGCCTTTCCAATAATTTCTCAAGGTATTTCTGTTGTGTCATGTTGATACACTCATCTCTGTTCTTGAACTCGATCCCAAGTTAATAATGCAAAATACATAAAACATTTACATCAAATGTATGATAAGTTGTGCTTTAAAATACTAAAGGTCTGAATCTTTGGGACATGTCATGATCATTGTTGATATATTTAGCTAGTGATATGTGTGAACACACTAGGACCACCGGGGTGCTTTTTTCCCTCTTTAGGAGGTTTTTTTCCTCCGGCTTGTATATACGCCTATTGCCCTAATGGGCTACTTATCTTCGTACATTCTCTAGTAATACATTCACTATTGTGTGTTGTGCTCCAAGCTTCTTCTTCTTCCTCGTGTTGTCCGTGTGCTTCCATAGACATCTAACTCCAACAATTGGTATCAGAGAAGGTCATCACTTCATCTAGGGTGCCGTCGACACTCCTCCGTTTGCAGTCTCAGAATCACATGAATTTTGGTGAGCATACTCAGCGTGTTTTCAAGATCAAAACAACTTCGCTTTGTGGTGTCGAAATCACGATGTGAGCTTGTTTCGGCCTCCGAACGCACTATCGAAGTGCTTGTGCAGGCTATTTCATCTTTTTGTGCCAAAGGTATATACCAGTTTTTGTTCGCCAGTATAAGCATCTCGAAGTCTGCTATAGGTCTAGTAGAATTTGTCTTGGCAGTTCTGTTCAACTTTTTGGATACAACCAATTTTCTGCATCAAGGTATTTTAGTCATCGGCCATGGCTGAAAGCAATGATGTATTCCATATGTTGGTTGTTGAGGATAAGTTGGATGGTACCAACTACCCGTTATGGGCTTATATGATGCGACATGTGTTGGTTGCAAAAGGACTATGGAACATTGTGCAGGGTGTCGAAAAATGTCCTATCACACCTGCAACTGTTATAACTGCAGGTACTAAAGCTGATGCAGAAGGTGTCGAAGATGATGGTATTCTGCATATTCCCATTCGTGCTACACTTTCTGTTGCACCTACTACAGAGCAAATTTGTTGGGATGGCAGAGATGCCCAGGCACATGCATAGATAGCTTTTTCTGTCAAACGTGCCATTATTCCTCACATTTGCTCTTGCATAACAGATAAGGATGCTTGGGATACACTTACCACATTGTACCAAGCTAGGAATGAGGCTCGTGTTGCTTACCTCCGAAAACAGTTGGAGAGTGAGCACATGAATGAAGGTGATTCTATGGACAGTTTCCTAATGAAGATCAAAGACTTGAAGGAACATTTGATTTCTGCTGATGAGGTTATACCAGATAGCTCACTTGTGCAGACCGTTCTGAATGGTCTTCCTGATTCATATCAGAGTTGTGCTTCTAATCTTCGATTGATGATGAAAGGCAATCCAAATGCCTTATCATTTGAGGAGTTAGTCTACGTTCTGTTGTAGGAAGATCAGTCCAGGTAGAACAGGTCCATTATGCGAGTTGCAGATCAAGCTTTCCTAGCTAGTCAGAAGGGCAAAGGGAAATGGAGCTCTTCAACTAGTAAGTGCAGGAAGAAGAATGGGTGTTTACTACTGTCTGCAGTTTTGACCCATCTTCTCATGCGCAGTGCATGCCTGTAGTAGACTCAAATGTTTGGTATTTGGACAGTGGGGCGACCAAACATATTGCCTCGCAACGCAATTTCTTCTCTTCACTCGAGCCTCCCCCTACAAGGAATACTATTACATGCGCCAAAAACTCCTCTTATCCTGTTATGAGAGTTGGTAAGATCATTTTGACTACTGCCAATGGTAGTTCTTTCACTTTATCAGATGCTTTATTTATGCCAGGGATCAAGAAGAACCTGTTATCAATTTCTGCATTAGCCAAGATTGGCTTGGTTGTGAAATTTTTTGATGACAGGTGTACAGTTCATGATCTGTCAAATGGCGATGTGATTATTGCTTCTGGCATTTTATGTCATGGGTTGTATAAGCTCATAGACTATGAAAGATCTGTAAATGATTTGGCATGTACAGTAAATGATTCTCAGGCTATGTCAGATGCAAAGCTTTGGCATGCACGCTTTGGTCATCTGAATTTTGCTAGTTTGCTACGCCTGCAGAAATCTAAAAATGGTGTCCTCTTTGCCCAAACTTGAGACCCTTGGAAAACATGTTTGTGAAGGCTGTATTTTGGGCAAAATGCAGCGTTCGTCCTTTCCAAAAGATGGTTCAGTTTGGGCTCCTCAGAAATTGAAGCTTGTACATAGTGATGGCTGTGGTCCTATGTAGACACCTTCTTTTGGAAATTATCTTTACTTTGCGACTTTCATCGATGATTTTTCCAGGCATGCATGGGTATATCCATTGAAGGAAAAGTCCGAAGTGTTCATGTGCTTCAAACAGTTTTTGGTTTTGGCTGAAAATTTGTCAGCATGTAAAATGGGCACCCTTCGTTCTGATCGAGGGAGGGAATATATGTCTTCTGATTTTAATGCATTTTTGGCTGAACGTGGGATAAAACACTAGTGTATAGTTCCATATACACCTCAACAAAATGGAGTTGCTGAACGAAAGAACAGGTCACTCATGGAGATGGTGAGGTGTATGGTCAAGAGTCGGGCTTTACCACATAGTTTCTAGCTTTAGGTTGTCATGTGTGTAGCATATGTACTGAACAGGTGTCCCACTAAAGCACTGTAGTCTATCACTCCATATGAGGCTTGGCATGATCGCAAGCCATCTGTTGCTCATCTGTGCGTTTTTGGTTGTTTGGCATATGCATTAGTGCCTAAACAACATCGCAAAAAATTGGATGATAAAGTAGTAAAATCTATTTTTGTTGGGTACAGTTCTGAAAGTAAAGGCTATCGTCTGTATCATCCACATAATAAACACATTCTGGTTAGCCCTGATGTTGTTTTTGTGGAAGATGCTATTCAGCCATTGCTTTCATGTACTAAGGAGACATCTGTTAGCTCCAAAGACATGTATGATACTTTGCTGCCTCTTTTTACAGGTGGACAGTCTAGTGCTGGTCCCAATGAGGCAACTTCTCAGCCTTTGCAGGTTTCATGTGATGATGCAGATCACTCCATTTCTGATGCAGATTTACATGATGCACTAGTTGATGAGAGAGTTGATATTGAGCAGGCAAAAACTATGCCAAAATCGTTGGTGCAGACTTTGAGTGATAACAAATTAGATGCACCTCTATCATATCATACTCGTTCAGGCTCTCATAGTGCCTCTTTTGCATCAGATTGCTATGCTATGGTTGCATCTAGTCTTTGTGATGAGAATGAGCCTGTTTCGTTTGATGAAGCACAAAATTCAAAAAATTGGAATCTAAATATGATGCTATAATGAAGAATGGTACTTAGTCTTTATGTGACTTGCATCCTGGCAAGAAGGCCATTGGCACTAAGTGGGTATATAAGCTGAATTGTAAACCGGATGGTATAGTTGACAGGTATAAGGCTAGGCTTGTTGCAAAGGGTTATGCACAGGAAAGAGGCATTGATTTTGATGAGACCTTTGCACCTACATGCCTTATGACTACTGTTCGGAGCATATGTGCACTTGCAGCTCATCATGGTTGGAATGTACATCAGTTGGACATTAAAACAACATTTCTGAATGCTGACTTGCATGAAGAACTGTATATTTTTCAGCCCTGTGGCTTTGTGCAGAAAGGGCATGAAAACCAGGTGTGCAGGTTAAAGAAGGCATTATATGGTTTAAAGCAAGTGCCATGTGCTTGGTATGAGAAGATACATGCCTATCTGATTTCACATGGTTTTGAGAACAATCCAACTGAAAGAACCTTATATTTTAAGCCTGCTAATGATGTGCTTTTGATCATTGTTGTCTATGTTGACGACATGCTGCTCACTAGTCCTACTGAGAAGCATATTGCTGATTTTAAGGCTGATTTGCATGCCTCATTTGAGATGTCTGATTTGGGGCATTTGCATCACTATTTGGGCATTCAGTTTATGCAAGTTGATGGTGGAATGGATTTGTGTCATACTAAATATATTGACACATTATTGCAGCGTTTGGCCATGAAGACTGTAAGCCTATTGCCACTCCTATGGAGAAAGCTTTACGATTGAGTCTTCATGATGCTAGAGATGCATTTGATGTTGTTCTCTATCAACAGTTTGTTGGATGCTTGATTTACTTATGCATTACTCGGCTAGATATTCAATTTGTTGTCTCATAGATGAGCAGGTTTATGCATTGCCTAGGAGTCAAGCATTGGTAGGCAGTTAAGCCCATCTTTCGCAATTTGAGTGGCACTCGACTACTTGGGTTGTTTTATCCCAAGGGGGGATCACTACCGCTAGATTTGCATGCTTTTTCTGACTCTGATTGGGCTGGTTGCTATGACACTCGTGTGTTCACTAGTGGCTTTTGCTTCATGCTTGGTAGCTCATGTATATCTTGGTTGAGCAAGAAGTAGCCTACTATGGACACTTTCACTTGTGAGGTTGAGTATAGCGCAACTTTCACAGCGATTGTTGAGTGTGTGTGGCTCAGACGCCTTATGGTTGATTTGGGTGTTGGTCAGACTTCTGCCACCACCATCTTCACTGACACTCAGAGCGCATTGGCAGTTGCGAGGAACCCTTGTGTTCCATGCTCGCACTAAGCACATTGAGGTGCATTATCACTATGTCAAGGAGAGGTTCTCTGCTGGGGAGATCAGCTTGGCATATGTGCCCACGCAAGAGAACATTGCAGACCTTTTCACGAAGGCTCTACCTAGGGAGAAGTTTGAAGCTTTCCGCAAAACTGTGGGCTTACTTCCTTTTGTGGAGTGATTTCCACATAGCTTGACACTTCCTTATACATGAGTGCCAGCTCCTTGTTCACCGCATCACTCCCAGGGGGATTTGTTGATATATTTAGGTAGTGATGTGTGTGAACACACTAGGACCACCGGGGCACTTTTTTCCCTCTTTAGGAGGTTTTTTTTCCCTGGCTTGTATATACGCCTATTGCCCTAATGGGCTACTTATCTTTGTACATTCTCTAGTAATACATTCACTATTGTGTGTTGTGCTCCAAGCTTCTTCTTCTTCCTCGTGTTGTCCACGTGCTTCCACAGACGTCTAACTCCAACAATCATATCATCAACAAATATGATAATAATAATAATCACAAAACATCTTTCTTAGTTTAAACATAAATAGTGGGAGTTGCATCTGAGTTTTCAAAACCAATAGATAGAAGATAGACATGTATCTTCTCATACCAAGCTCTTGGTGCTTGATTTAGTCCATACAAATCTTTAATAAGCTTGCACATTAAATGCTCTTTACTTGCATCTTCAAAACCTTCTAGCTGTTGAACATAAACATCTTCATGTAGATCACCATAAAAAAATGTAGTTTGTATATCTAATTGGTATATTTCCAACCAAAGAATGCAACTAAAGAAAGTAATGTTCTGATTATTGTCATTCTAGATGTAGGAGCAAAAGTCTCATCATAGTCAACACCTTTCTTTTGTGAAGAATGTTTGACAACTAATATTGCTTTATACTTATCTATGGTACCATCTCCTTTTCTTTTGATTTTGAAGATTTACTTAACACCAATTGCTTTCTTATCTTTTGGCAACTCACAAAGCTTCCATGTTTGATTCTTATGAATAAAATCAATCTCTTCTTGCATAGCTTTCTTCCATGCAAGGCTATGTAATGCATAGTTGTAAGTGCTAAAATATTATGAATTGTTTTGCATAATTTACCTGGTTTATTTGTTGTCTCCTTGTTTGAGTTATGGTTCTTCCCATGTATTCCTTTATATGACTATCCTTCTAGGTTTGATATAACCATTTTGGTGTATCCTTGAAAAGTGGTGGAATCCTTTCTAGTTCTTCAATATTTCTTTCTTTTGGAACTCTAGAACCTTCTCCAACTTGATAAGTCAGAACTTCAAGACGTAATGATGATGGACTAGGTATTGATACAGGTAATGAAACTCTCTCTTCACCTACATCTCTTAGGGTTTCAGAAGGTTCATCATCCCCCTTGTATGGTTGAATATAAGAATCCAAACTCCTTCTGATAAATGCATAGTCATATGCTTTTATGAATTCTGGAATCTCTTCCTTCTTACCATAAATTTGGCTTTTCGCAATTGCATGAGAGTAGGATATCACTTGCATCTAGAACATAAAATCTGTATCCTTTGCTTTCAATTGCATAACCAATAAAGATGGCTTTAGTTATTGGAAACAATGTCCCAAAATTAACTTGAATAGACATAGAGTATATTGTTTTAAGTTGTCAAAGTCAAGAGAACCCATTTTGCAGCGTTGTTTATAAGAAAAATCTCTTGCCCCATCTAACAAGGTTTGAATCTCGTGAGCAACTGTTAGCACAAATTGTACTTTAGGAAGAGTTTTTTTTCAAAAAATATCAATCACCAGTGGCCAATTATCGATGAGTTTAGAAGCGCCAATAATCACAAGAGATCTTGCTTCTTAGTTATGCTTTAACTTTATCATAGAAGCCTTATGATTTATTGCTTTACTTTTAGAGTGCTATTCATAGTGTGCTTTTAGAAGCATGCAAGGCTATACAAACGAAGCCTCTTTTCATTGTAATCATCACTCAAGAAGCTCTAGCAAGAGTTCTACACTCTTGGAGGTGATCAAGGAGTATCTTCCCAAGTTACTCAAGGAGACCTTGGAGGAGATCTTGGAGGCCATCTTGGAGGAGGAGTTCTCACACTCTTGGAGGAGTTGTGGTCGTCTTTGTGATTATCTGGAGGAGATTCTGCTAGCTTACCATCAACATCCATTGTTGATTTACTGTGAGTAGCAACTCTATTTCTGTTTTTACTTGCTAGGTCACTCGTTTTTA
Source organism: Ceratopteris richardii (assembly GCA_020310875.1). NCBI lineage: Eukaryota > Viridiplantae > Streptophyta > Polypodiopsida > Polypodiales > Pteridaceae > Ceratopteris > Ceratopteris richardii. The sequence continues at coordinate 84,665,893 of CM035443.1, forward strand.
ATTTAGATTGATCAGAATTTAGGTTTGTTGTACAATAGTTCTAAATTGTTCTTATTCTCCATATTCTCTCTCACACACTCTTCATACCTCTTAGGCACACAATCTCTTGTATCTAGTTCCTATTTTTGCCTAGATATGGATATTGTCAGTTTGTATCATATAGACACATTGTAATTGGACATTTGAATATAGATAGTGTAGGTGAGCCTCGTAGCTTATTGTTACACCTGGAATCTTGCCTATTATCTCTCTATCTCTCACTCATCATCTTTTTGAATCTTAAGGTGTATATGTTAAGTTCATCTATTGGAAGATCTTATAAACTTGTGATATATGGCCCACTACCACTTCCAGAATTTTGTATTCAGACCTTAGACTAGCAACACTAATGGCTTTTACATCAAGCTTACCATGATCCCATCTTCTCAATGTGAACATAAGCTGGGAACCAAAGACTTTAAAGTGAATCACATTGGGTTTCTTCCCATAATAAGGTTCATAAGTTGTGATAACCTTTAAAGCCTTTGTGGAAGACCTATTTAGAATGTGATTAGCTGTGTGTAATGCATCAAACCAAAACTTGGGAGAAAGCTTTTTGGATGACATCATACTATGGATCATCTCAACAAGTATCCTATTCTTTCTCTCTACAACACATTTTGATCTTGAGTATAAGCAATAGTGAGTGATGAGAAATACCTTTGTCTTCAAGAAAAAACTTAAAATCTTTAGACATGTACTCTCCTCCTCTATCACTTCTTAAAATCTAGATCTATGATTGACTTTCATTTTCAACCATAGCTAAGAACTTCTTAAAAGTATGCCCTTTGTGGTTGTGATGTATCCATGCTTCTTGAAAGGAAATTTATGAAGCTTTCCTTCAAGACATCCTTCACATAACTCTACATCATTTGGTAAAGCAAAAGTAGGTAAAGTCTCCACCATACCTTGATCTTTGATATGCTTGAGAGTTGTGTAACTAATATGACCAAATCTAGCATGCCATAATTCCATGTTCTCCGTAGGTGTAGTAGACCTACCAACATTAGCATGAATAATTTTGGATAACACAAACATGCCACTTCTGTCTTCACCTTGAAGTAGACAATGCTCCTCATCAAGTGAGAGGATTTGACATGAATCTTTCTTGAAAACAACTTTATAACAATCCAACAAGAAAATAGAGATAGAGAGCAAATTCTTCTTCATGTATGGAACATAAAAAACATTGGAAATTGTGAAGTTTCCAACTGCTCTAGACAAGGTTCACTTTCCCACACATACAACATCCAAGTCATGACCATTTGCAATGGTCACTCTCCTACTCGAAGAGTTAGAAAGGGAAGAAAATACCTTTTTGCAACCTATCATATGCTTAGTAGCTCTAGAATAAAAAATCCAAGGATTATTTGAGATTGCATTTAATGCTGCCTGATCAAAATTTACTTCTTCAATAGTAAATCTACCTTTGAAGATTTAGGTTTTGGATCATCTTCAACACAATTACCCGATGCTTTCTTCTTTTTATCAAAAACCCTTGTTCTACATTCTACTATGTAATGACCTAGTTTCTTACAATAATGGCATACTCCTTTCTTTGAATCAGATGTAGTCAAAGACTTTTCTTTGGGTGTAGAGGAAGCATTAAGAGAAGGACTAGAAGACTTAGGATTAGCAGACTTACCTTCCTTCTCGTATTGTTCATATCTTCATCTGAAATGTTGACTCCAACATTGAGTAATTGATCTCATCAATCTTTAAGCCTCAAAATATGTGACTGAATTGATTCACCAACTTTCATCCTTGCGTTGGCTAGCTATCTCTAGAGATGAGCTTTCCTAGCCGGGTTTCTACTCTGATAGAGATTTTGTAACTCCAACCAAGCTTGATGAGAGATTTTGCAAGACCTGATTTGGGGTATAATATGCCTCTTGACTCCCATAGTAATATATGAAAGTGTTTGTGCATCCCTTGAATCCCATCTGGATTGCTCCTCTATAGGAAGAAATCTGGTAGTAGTATGGACTCTTGATGATGAAGTGGTTTCTTCTTCTTCACTAACCTCTTGTTGAACAGAAATAGGAACAACATGTCTTCTAGAAGATAAAGCAACATCTTCTCTAACTTGTCTTTGCCTTGGATAAGTGCCATTGACAATCTTCCATAAGTTCTTTGATACTAATAGATCCATCTTCATAAAACTCCAGATTGGATAATTAAACATTCCCTCAAGCTTTTCTTCATTCTCAACTCTATAGTCACCCATCTTATTAAGGGTGTATGTCAACTATGCTCTGATACCAAATGATGGAAGTGGAGTGGGCTTCAATAATAATTAATCATAGGTTTACAGGATCTTCCAACACATGAACCTTGGCATACACACCTTAAGACTCAAAAATAGATGAGTGAGAGATAAAGATAAAACAGACAAGATTTTCTAAGTGTACAGTGAGCTAGGATGCTCACCTACACTATCTTATATTTCATTGTCAAATTACAATGTGTTAATATCATACAAACTGACAAGATCTGAATCTAAGAAGAAATAGGAACTAGATACAAGAAATTGTGTGCCTAAGATGTATGAAGAGTGTGTGTGAGTGAATATGGAGAATATGAATAATTTAGAATTATATTACAACAGACCCAAATTCAGATTAACCTAAATATAAAACTAGTGAACTAAGTAAGAATAGATGTAGACTTGTTACTCATAGTATGTTGGGTAAAACAAACTCCTCTAGATATCTACAAATGTAGAGCACAACTCCTCTGAGAGTATATAACTCTTCCTCTAAGAGGACCCCCTCCTTAATCACCTTCAAGTTGAACTCCTTGAGTGATAGCTAGATAATATACTTCACACATGAGCTTGGTATTCTATTATATAGCTCGTGAATTTTTGTAAAAAGCAAGTTCCATGATATGCTTTACTCTAAAAGCTATGATCAAAACATAATTGGCACCACCAATATTTGTGAAAAAGCACTATCACTGATTGCGAAAAAATAACTCACAAAGTTGCCACCGTCGCGAAGGGGAATCAAACTCGCATGGGTGCTTTGCAAGGTGTTTGCCTTATCCAAAGCACCCAACGTACTTTCATGAAGAGGGACCTACATCATATGCTAGAATTTGGACAATTTGACATTGTCTCCAACAACAAGCCACACGAAAACCACAATAAATAAATTGTCGTAATCTTCTCTTTGGAGAGAAGGAACCAATTGGGTGGATCCATACCAACCATTGTAAGTGTCATACCTCACGGTGCACACCATGTGCTTTGAGCTTAGATGCTAAGTAGACAATAACCATTCAAACTTAACTTAATAAACATAGACATAGAAAGTCTAATTAAAAAAACTAGTTTGGATCATATTATTTGGAAAACGAAAGGATTACAACTATTATGAATTTGAGTTTAGGAACTTGGTTTTTCTTGCTCTTTGGGAAGCATGGAACTAGAAGTGCTTGAAGCAGGAATCTTCGATGGGAATAGGATAGAACAATTAGGTAGTGGATAACATTGTGGATTCATACAAATTTTACTCCTCATTTGTGTTTTCCTTAATACATTATCACTATTTATTTTGTCTAACTAGAGTGATGTGAAATGAATCAAAAGTAGCACTAAGAGGAGAAACACACAAAAAATGACACAATAGAGTGTCTCCAGAACAGAAGAAACTTCTTTTGTGAATCTTCTTCTAGCTCAAACCTTAAGGTGAAAGTGTATAAATCAATCGATCAAACTTCAAGTGTGAACAACCTAAGTGTTCCTCATGACAAAAACTATTGGACAAGAAAGTGACAGCCTAAGGAAAATAAAAAGGAAAAGCGACTATTACAAAAGAACTCTGCAACAAGGTTGTACTTGAAAAATTGGGATAACCACCAAGGCTTATGAACCTTAGGTCAGGAAGATATCTAGGCTGGGATAGACAAAGCCTCAGATGCCAATCATATTTCTAGGTCTTGGGCCCAGCAATTGAGTGATTACTCATATGCTCTAAATTCAGAAACGAGTGATTTTGAGATGTCTATAGCATGGAGAGACACGTAGGTAGCGTAGGAGTGGTGTACCTAGAAAAACCAGAAGTACCTTACAAGACTCAACTAGAATACATCAAGACCTAATCAGTAAAGAAGGGACCATGTATGTGGTCACCAACCAACTAGATAGGACAGACGAATTTGGCAATATAATCTCGAAGGCTAAAATAGGTGACATAGAGCCAGGAAACTTAGGAAGAGAGCCAAAGACCCCTCGAGGCAAATCAGTCTTGACGAGAATAATCACTCTAGAATGGGTTCCCTAGGACAATAAGAGCATAGATTTGCTCTTAAACTGAGAGACTCACGAGGCTTTTTGGAGGTATAAACCTGACTAGCCTAATGAAGTGGGAATGCTTACAATATATGAATTCAAAGATCTTGATACCCCAAGCAAAGTGACCTACTTGGACAATACTTCAGAAAGGGTCGTTGTGGTCTCAGAGCATGGTAGGCATGCCTACACTTGGAAGGGTGAATTTGTCTTTCCCCAACCAAGATCCAATGTCTCTTATGGTCACCAAAGAGCTGGAACATCTCAAGCTCATGGAACTCAAAGAGATAGGAGTAGAGATAGACCTAAGGTAAGTTTTGCTAACCCAATAGGAAGAGAAAGAACGAGAATAGAGATAGATAGAATGGAAAATGTGAGACATAGAGACCCAAGGAATCAAAGAAATGTAGACGAGTTCCCTTTGCCAAGACCTAGATAACACTCAAGGACCTTAAGGCCTACACAACTGGTCAAATCTATGAAGAAATATTTCGATGGTATAGGAGACCCTTATGATCATGTGGCTGAATTTAGGCAAGTATTGAGAGCTAAGCAAGTTGATGACCTATTCACACAATACAATGCTTTTGGTCTAACATTCAAGAACACTGTTCTTACATGGTTTCAACAACTACAGAATTTAGAAACATAGACCAACTACTAGAAGCCTTCACTACGAAATTCTCCAAAAGTGGCATCAGACACAACACCTCCTCCATGATACACAGTGTTGGCAGCAGTCAGGGAACCGAAGGAGCCACAAGACGAAGAGAGTCGGAGCGAAGGGACAGCACAAGCAGACATGGCAGTCAAAGAAGATCTGGCAAATAGGCCAATAATTTTCCTCATGAAGAAGCAAGTATGAGCATTCATGCAAATCTAGCACTCAGGCAACCCTTTAACTTTTCAAAAACCCTTACACCAATTAAAAGTGATTCTCATCACTTCATACCATTGTAAATACCATTTCATATTTTTGTAGCTCCATTTTGTGCAAGCCAAGGAGTCCTTGAGCTTGAGGAGCTTTAGAAGTATCCACCTGCCAATTTTCGTAATTTTTAGATCTCGTTTGAGCCCTCAAATAAGCCCTGGAACCTAATTTTTAACTAGGCCGAACACTAAGTCTGAACAGGGCCAAAGCTAGTCAAAAACTATAAAAGGAGCTAGAGAGCTCATTTTTGAGGTTAGATTGTAATTGAAACAAACTTGTAAGAGCTTCTTGAAAAGTAATCTAAGAACTCCATTGATTCTCCCTCTTTGACTTGTCGTGTGTGCGCGTGTGTGTGTATGTGTGTGCATGTTTGTGTGCTTCTCACTCACGCACTTGTGCCGCCACTCGCTCGAGGTCTTCATACCATCCTCACGTCTCCCCGGATTGACATTAAAGGAGGTGCTACTCATCACTGAGCTACACCAAATTTTGGCGCCGTTGCCGGGGATCGAGCTTTGAGGACGAGCGTGTGATGGTAAGACGTAGAGTTGACGCGTTGGAGTTGTAGGTATTTTCTTCACTTTCATCTATTTTCTTGTTTTTTCTTCACCATCCACATCACCATCATCATCATCACCATCTTACACCTTCATTTCCATCATCACGAAAATTTCAGTTTTTGAGTATATCACCATCTCCACCTCATTTCCCTCATTTCACTTGTGAGAGAGAGCGAGAGAGCGAAATTGCGTGTGCTGTTTTTGCATGTTTCTTGAGCTGTCTTGCAGGTACAGGTCACATCATCGTCCCCAGCACTCTGCGCAGGTCCTTTGAGAGCAGCGAAGGGTGCGCAAAGCAAGAGTAAGTGCAGGCTTGGGAATACGCGTCCTGGGCACACCAGGGCAACAACACAAGGAAAGGAACTCAAGGTTGGAAAACCCGCAACACCCTCTGTCAATTCTTAGTTTAGGCTAAGTGCGGGTAGTGTTAGAAGTAATTCCAGGCAACGATAGGCACGAGATAAATCAAAGACTGTCTAAGAAATCAAGTTCAAGTCAAGAGATAACCTGTGTGTGTGAACGACAACATAAAGGAAAAAAACTAACGTGGAACGATCAACTCCAAGTACGAAAACTACTCAAGTATTCCTGACAACGCAATACCAGACAAGATCATAAACACGATAACACACTAAAAAAGAATTAAGTGACTGATACCAATTGATCGGCAACGAGGTTGTACTCTGGGCAAAAAATTGGGCTACTTAAATAGGCATATGAACCTTAGATCAGGACGACATCTAGTAAGGGATAGACAAAGCCTTAGGTCTTCAGAGGCTAGTGTCAATCACAATGCAAGGTCTTGGGCCCAGCAGTTGAGCCACCACTCCACCAGAAATTACCCCTCCCCAGACACGACGCGTTAGGCCATTCACAATCCGGCTACCAAGACCGAGCACAGATGGGCCTAATCTGGTATTCCCACCCGTCCCATCAGATCTGGAATTCCCACAGGGTTTTACTCTAAATGATCTCACGGATGAAGAGGTAGCCCGATTGATCTATGATTCTAATCTCGAGACGGAAACAGAACATACTCAGGAACCACAACCCCAGACAACCACAGCAGCCCCCACCCGACCAGAAGTGGTAGAAGTCGACGCTGAGGAACAAGAGACAGAACAAGAAGAAGAAACCTACGAGGAACAAGAATATGACGAGCTTTCAGAGCTGGCAAGTGCCCCTGCGTATTCGGCACAAATCAAAAGACTATATCGAACCATGCAACTGGTTCAAGAACAGCATAAGATGTCACTGGAATCGGGCAAGAAACTCATGAACCAGTTGCTAGCTGAGGAAGGTGTGGACGAGATGTTCATTGAGTCCATAAACCTTCATGCCGACGCAGTAGGATTGGATGAGGCCATCCATGAGGCAATGGCCTACATTCACAGATTTGAGAAAAGGGTTCCCGTTCGTCCCAGGAGGTCCGGGAAACAAATTCATATAAATGTATCAGCACCAGGAGAGACAACGCAAGCAGACGAATATCAGGAAGCACCACTGTCACCACCATCCCCACCTCGCACTACACAATTCACTCCATCACATGACACTAGCACCACCATGTCCACTACCACCACCATTGTCATGGGAATCCCACTCTCTCCGGGACTCCAATTCGGGGGAGTCACCATGCCCACTTTCACCACTCTGTTCACTGACGTCACATCCACTCCACCCACGATCCCCATCTACACTGTCACTCAAACAATTGACACTATGGAAACATCTCCTGCCACAGCACCGCTCCCTCCCCCCATGCCACCTTCATCTCCCATACCCCCTCCACCCACATCTCCACTTGCATCCACATCATTCACAACTCCCATCCCCGCCCCCATTCCCCCCGCATCTTCACCCCTCCCAGCATTATTTAATGTAAATAGCATATTCTTAGCATTAAATCAATGTGTATATCAGCTCCAGAACGAGTACAGAGCTCTGGACGGCCGGTATCAACAACTGACAACACACCATCAGAACCTACAAAGGCAATTTCACAGTCTACAAAAGGAAAATGCAGAAGTGAATCAATGCTACACAACGCTTGAGCAGGCTCACCAAACATTATTGGAGGCACCCCAACCATCGACAGAATCAGGTGTCAAACAACTAGAAGCTTTGCTCGAAGTATACCAGACCGATAACCTGCGAGTCAGACGCAACTTGGCGCTACTACGGAAACATATGGCAACAGCACTGGAGGAGAACAAAAGACTGCAAAAACAAAATGAAGAGAATTTGGAAGCAGCAATGGAAGGCTCCCCTCACGAGATAGATCCAGAGCAGTTCAAAGCAATTCCAACGGAGACGATGAAAACCATTTTGGAAAGCTATGCAGATCTCTTGGAAGCCCATGATGACTTGGAAAGACAGCGTGACACACTTCAGAGCAGGCTTAAGGAACAGGAGGAACAACCGAAGAGTGTCCCATCAACCTCCACCTCAGACGAAGTAAAGGCCTTAACTGAGCAAGTAGCAGAGTTACAACAGAGGTTACTGACATACGAAAGGCAGCCATCTCCAGTGATCGAACCAGAGCAAGAAGAGTTGGTCCCTATTGAGGTCGATGATTCGTACGAGGAACCATATGTTCCTATGCCAATGCCAGGCGGGCGACGAACCTCAGAGGGACTAGACACATTGGAAGTGGAAGCACCTGAGTGGCTTCAGACACTGGAAAGGACAGCGAACACTCACGAAGAACGGGTGGCAATTCAGATCCAATCACTAGCAAACTTAGAAGAGACTGTCATAAAGTCTGAATACTTCAGAAGTATGTCTCACCATAGATGGATTGGCACCAATGATGACCAATATGTGCCATTCTGTATACTTTTGGCGGATTACAACGCGAAGATTCAACGACGATGTGGCAAGCCTCCCACATTTGCTACACAATTCGGTCCAGATGATATACCGGAAAGTGCTCAGCGTGGGTCCATCCATCAACCCACCTGGAGAATCAGGCTTTTGGAAACGTATCCTGAAATGGTCCGAACCTGGAACAACATGCCGTTGTTTATCAAATACAATCCTTGTTACATTCCAGTTCTTCGAAGACGCACTTGGCCTGAATTCACTATTGCCGTCAGAAACATCAAAGCCTGCGCAAAATGGTTGAATTATGTTTATCTGGCACCTCCACGAGGACCCCCCACAGTCAACTATATGATTTCTACAATCCGTCACTGGAGTATTCGGCTACGCAATAATCCTGATGTGATGGCCCAGATGTGCATGAAAATATTTGAATTAATGCTGATCACTTTCAGGACGTTTAAAAACATTAAGGACCCTCACTTCTCAGGTGCAGGCTTTGTGACAGGAAACCAAGATCTAGTGTATGATATGAGTACCACCCTGTCCATTGAAGTAATATATGCCTGGCACGCCAGAATCAAGTACCTCCCAGCCTACTTTAAACAGACATTTGAGGAGATGTTCATCACAGGATTCTGGGAATATCACTCCGAAATCTTTATACCCAGACCATCACATCTCCTCCAATTATTTGCTGTGGAGAGAACTATTTACTCAGAACAATTAAGGGTGCCTCATCCAGATGTCCCCGGACCTGTGAATTGGGATGATTTGCTCACAGATCTAGCACGCGGCTTGCGACTCGAAGAACACCACCTAGCCTCCGATGTCGTCCAATACTATGTTCAAAAATCCTCTAGACAAGGGTCTGTCAGGGGCGACAGACGCGAGAGTGGGGGGGGGGTGTTGGCAGCAGTCAGGGAACCGAAGGAGCCACAAGACGAAGAGAGTCGGAGCGAAGGGACAACACAAGCAGACATGGCAGTCAAAGAAGATCTGGCAAATAGGCCAATAATTTTCCTCATGAAGAAGCAAGTATGAGCATTCACGCAAATCTAGCACTCAGGCAACCCTTTAACTTTTCAAAAACCCTTACACCAATTAAAAGTGATTCTCATCACTTCATACCATTGTAAATACCATTTCATATTTTTGTAGCTCCATTTTGTGCAAGCCAAGGAGTCCTTGAGCTTGAGGAGCTTTAGAAGTATCCACCTGCCAATTTTCGTAATTTTTAGATCTCGTTTGAGCCCTCAAATAAGCCCTGGAACCTAATTTTTAACTAGGCCGGACACTAGGTCTGAACAGGGCCAAAGCTAGTCAAAAACTATAAAAGGAGCTAGAGAGCTCATTTTTGAGGTTAGATTGTAATTGAAACAAACTTGTAAGAGCTTCTTGAAAAGTAATCTAAGAACTCCATTGATTCTCCCTCTTTGACTTGCCGTGTGTGCGCGTGTGTGTGTATGTGTGTGCATGTTTGTGTGCTTCTCACTCACGCACTTGTGCCGCCACTCGCTCGAGGTCTTCATACCATCCTCACGTCTCCCCGGATTGACATTAAAGGAGGTGCTACTCATCACTGAGCTACACACAGCTTCAAACAAACACCCCAAGAAATGGTTAGACTTGCAAGAAGAAGGTTTAGATAATACCTAGAGATATAGACAGTGCTAGAGTTACCAACACCAGCCAAACAAGTGGCATTATTCTTAGATGGATTGTTAAGTACCAAATTGAGATCTTATATGTACTTAAAGGACCCTAGATCCATAGAAGAGTGTGTACGAATGTGTATAGACATTGAGGATAATCTAGGGGAGGAATTAGAACTTTCAAAAATTTATAAAGATTCAAATAGCTCTACTAGCATCACCTCCAGACCTAGCCTATGCACCTGGAGTATTTCTAGATGAAGAGTTTGAACCTCATGGTTGGGCAAAAAAATCTTAGCCATGATGGATGTAACCATCAATGAAGAACAATGGACACCACACTATGATGAAGATGGCTGTGAAATTTCGGTTTTCATGATAGCACCAATAATGTGTGATTCGGTTATAGAAGAGTGCTAGCGTAGCACAAAGGAACTAGAACAAGAGAGTGACTCTGATATAGAGCCAATTATTATGGATCCTTTATTTGCATCACAAGAAGAATGCCTATATGGAGTAGAAGCTCACCCTCAAGGACAAGAAGAGCTTATGAACTATGTGAGGTTAACTACACAAGTAACCACCAAGAGTGAAGGGAAGAAAAGAAAGAAGAGAGAACTCCCACTTGAAGAAGAAGAATCTTTGTTTGAGGTTCCTCAAAACTTTAAGAAGTATGAGGTCAAGGATAGAAAAGTCATGATAAGGATGCCTAAATGCAAAGCATTAGCAAGAGAGGCCTATGATAACAAAGAAACCACAAGAAAATTGTTGTGGCCATAGAAGAAGGTGAAGAGCGATGCATCTACATAGGACACGACCTGAGTGAAGAAGAGGAAAGAGAGTTGATTGACTTATTAAGAGAATACAAAGATGTGTTCATGTGGAGCTATAAGTACCAAAGGAGTTGACCTGAACATATGCTCACATATGATCCCCATGACATTAGAAACCAAACCCTCTAAGCAGAAGCTATACACATATAATGATAATTATGCCACCAAGATCAAGGAAGAGATAGATCGGTTGGTAGAAGCTGGATTTATCTATGAAATTGAGCACACTGAATGGGTGTCCCCCATTGTGGTGGTGCCCAAAAAGAACAGAAAGTTACGTGTATGCATTAACTTGAAAAAGGTTAATGCAACCATTATTAAAGATAGTTATCTGCTTCCTGTAGCAAGCAAGGAAGTATACAAATTCCTTGATGGATTTTTTGGCTACAATCAAGTGGCCATTGCTCCAGAAGATCAGTATAAGATAACGTTTGCTACAAAATGGGGCATATTCACCTTTCGGGTAATGCCATTTGGGCTCACCAATGTGCTAACTACCTTTCAAAGGCTGATGTGCCATGTATTTAAAGAGTTCTTGAGGAAAAATTTGGAAGTCTATGTTGATGATCTATGCGCTCATTCCAGCATCATACAAACACATATACTTGAACTCAGATAAATCTTTGACAAATGTAGAGAATATCAAGCCTGTTGGAACCCAGAAAAGTGTGTTTTCATGGTTAGGCAAGGCAAGATTCTAGAACACATAGTATCAAAGAATGGAATATCCATAGATGAGGAGAAAGTTAGAGCTAATGTAGAGCTCCCTAGGCCAAAGAATGTCAATGAGGTACAAGCTTTCATGGGGCACTGTGGCTACTATAGATGTTTCATTCATATGCATGCGATCATTGCAAAGCCTATGTACTCTTTTTTGACTAACTTTGAGTGGATGGATGAATGTGAAAACTCCTTCAATGAGCTTAAGATGATTGTGTTCATCACCAATGTTGACTACACCAACAAGCCATGTCATGTTCATGTGGATGCATCCAATTATGCAATTGGGTGTGTGCTAGCACAACCTACAGGTGAAGGTAATATGGATCACAAAATTATACCACAATCGAAAGAAAGGGATTAGGCATGGTATATGCAATTAAGAAGTTTAGACATTATTTTCTTGCAAATAAGTTTAATTTTTTTACAGACCACCAAACACTATTATATCTAGTGAACATGCCTTGTAATACTGGAAGATTAGTAAGATGGTTCCTCTTACTAATGGAATATGACTTTGAAGTAGTAGTTAGGAAAGGGAGGACTCACCTTCGAGTGGATCACCTTTCTAGAATAACTTCAAGAGAGTCCCCTCAAGGAGTATCATATGACCTTCTTGATGCTTACTTGTTCAATCTAGAAGTAGTGCCTGATTGGGCTAAAACCATAGTGTCTATTCTAACCTTTGGACCCAAAAATCCCATATTGAAAGGTAAAGATAAATAAGTGGTGAGATCTTAGAAATATCACATCATGGCAGTTAGTATGTACAAGCACACTAATCAATGTATACTATATTGCTGTGTAGACGAAGATGAACATGCAAAGTGGTTGCAAATAGCACATATAGGTGCACTGCAACAACATCACTCCAAACATCGAACTTTGCAGACTTTGCAAAGGTTAGGGGTATATTGGCCAACTATGGAAGCAAAAGTTCATAAATTGTGCAAAGAATGTCCAGTTTGTGCTATTAGACCACCAGTGGAACATGCTACTCTATATCAAGTATCTTTAGCACCAGATTTGAGCAAACCATTAGTAGCCTTTTTGAGGTCAAAAACATTCCCTCAAGAAATGAAATTGGCTAGATGAAAGAGCACCGAGCAGGAAGCACAAGATTATTCACTCATTGGAGATAATCTATACAAGCATGGAAAGGATGGATACCTAAGACTATGTGTCCATGAGAGTGAATATCTTAAGATATTGGAGACTATTCACCAAGGTGTGGTAGGAGGGACTTTGGACCAGATAGGGTGATCAAAGCTATACTATTTGCAGGTCTTTGGTGGCCAACACTTCACATGGATGCACATAACTATGTGAAGCGTTGTGATATTTATCAGCACACTCAGTACCCGATACGAAAAGATGAGATGCCTTTGAAACCTATGATGGGTGGACGTGCATTCTTTAAATGGGGAATAGACTTTGTTGGTCCTATTAATCCCCCAGCTAAGAGTTCACATGCTGAATATATCATAGTGGCAACTGGTTATTTGACTAAATGGGTGGAAGTGAAGGCAAAAAGAATTATGCATAGACTACAACCAAGTTCTTGTTTGAGCATGCATTTACATAATATGGGTTTCCAATAGAATTGATGAGTGATAATGGAACCCACTTCTTGAATGAGGTCATTGAAAGAATTCATTGTGATTCACAAGAAGTCAGCTCCATATCACCCACAAGCCAATGGCTAAGCTGAGAGCACAAACAAGATATTATGTAATGTATTGACAAAATTGGTGAATAATAAATGCTCTAATTGGGACAAACAACTACACCATGTTGTTTGGGCATATCGAGTGGCCTATAAAATTGTACTACAAGTCATGCAATTTCAAATGGTATTTGGCCAAAATGTTGTGCTATCATTAGACTTCTTGATACCTACATCGAAAGTAGCACAAGGGAATCAATGGACCAGCCATGAGCTCTCATCTAGAATCTTTATGCTTAAGTGAAACTAGATTGATAGTAGTAGCAGGGATTTATGCAGCAAAGAAAAGAAAAAAAGCATACTTTGATGCCCATGTGAAGGATAAAGGCTTAAAAGCGGGAGATTTAGTCCTAGTCTACACTCTGAAGCAACATGCATGAAAATTGGAAAAGCATGGCTATGGACCTATGATCATTTATAGAATATCCAAAAGTGGAGTTGTCCAATTAGCCACCCTAGAAGGTGATATTCTACCTAATTACATAAGTGGATGCAGAGTCAAACTATATCAAGAACCCCTTACCAAGGAAATGCTAAACCGACTCAACACTGCAAAAAAATGTATAGAAGAAGAAACACGAATTCTAGAAGAAGCACATGTAGAAGCTTTGGAACGCATCTGATGGATGAAATTAAGAAGACAGGGTAGATATCAACCTAGGTTAGACACTCATGACTTTCCAAGATACCACATGACCATGTGTGAAGCATCAAGAGTATGTTCCCATAGAATAATAGACCAACGTTCCTTTGTGACCCTAGAGGTAGGATAGGGAGAGAGTGCAAGGACTATAAGAGCCTTGATTGACTCAGGTGCAGCCACTAGTGCAGTTAGACTTTCTTACTATCAAGAATTGCAATTAAGTGTCAATCCAATAGAAACATATCTCATAGGATTGGGAGGCATGGAAACCCCTTGCATGGGCAAGGTGGAGCTTCCCATCAAAGGTGCTAGTGTGTCAAGACGAGGATCTCACTGAGCCTCTTGTCTTGGGTCAAGACTAGATCTACAATCATGCAGTCAACCTGAACCTAAGAAGTGGACTTCTTTAGGTCTGGGTAAATTATAATCACATCACCCTTGAGTTAGAAAATCAAGCACTCGAGGAACTAGGAAAGGCACCAACTCTTGGTCCTCCTAGGAGTACACATGAAGATAAAGATGATGTTCTTGTCCAAAACTTTGTGATGCAGAAGGATGAGGTTCTCATCAAAGGAGTCAAGGATTCAGTGGAACTCCCTTCTTTTCCAAAGATGATCGAGACAAAGCAACCAAAGGAGTATAGGAAGTAGAGGAAGTAGATGGTCTATTCTCATAGTCAATGGAGAGCACAACGCAAGAAGACTCAAACCATGAAGCAAGTTTGGGTATGCAAGGGTGAACAACCCTTTGCTCTGGTGTTAGATCCCCAACAATGCATCAAACCAACTACTTGGGCGACTACAACAAAAGAGTGTTCTAGAATTCTCCCAAAACGGACCATTTGTATTTGGGTTCCTAAGCGGTTGATGAAGGCTGACCCCAATGCTAGACAAATTTGGGTGCCCAAGACCTGCCTACAAGCTCAAATAACTTCACGTAGACTCACAAGTTTGAATTGCAACTCACAAACATTCACATCACAAATCTCATGGAAAACATCTACACTCCACACCCTTAAGTTGCCTATCACATATAGGATTACCCGGAAATGGGTACCCAAAAAGTCCCAAATTTGTGACGATGTATTCGAGCATGCAAAAGTCATCACAATCAAACGAGGTGATCCTACACTAAAAGTTTGGAGAATAAAATCTTGTATCAAACCACCCGACCCAAGTTTGTAAATCCATTCACACTAGAATATATGCATTCCGAGTACAATGCACATCTAGAGTATGCATCTAGGGACAAACCACTAACTTACTAACTAACACTCACAAGTCACAATAAACATCTCACTCACTAACTCCCTAACCACATCAGTAGCATGTTGGTATTGTAGAGGGAACACGGTGTTATCTTGTTTCCTACGCAATGCTAATGTGGTTTTCCTCTTCCAGTAGACAAGCATAACATGGCTAACATAGCAAGAACCAACTCTCAAGCAGGCACAAATTAGCAAGTGGTTGATATGGAGAGCTTAACTATCATGCCAGAGACAATTGAAAGGCCAAAAGAATTGCAGGCTATACAGATTATACCTATACAAAACCCACCGAGCGGCCATACCATGTCTGTAGGCAAAGCCTCTCACGGGTTTAGTGAAGGAGCAGAACCTTTGGGCGAGGGCTCTTACCTTTGGGAGGCAAAGCTAGAATTCAATGGAAAGCAAGGCAAGTAACATTTCTTTACATGGGAATTTGAAAAGTTACAGAATGCAGAAGCACTACACCCAGTGCGGTAGAAGGCAAGATTAGATGCATATTTTAGTGCTTAGTTGCCCAAAGCTGACGTCATGCAGTGTTACTATCTTATCAACACCTTGACTACTAGCAAGCACCCCCAAGCCTCAATCACTTTGTGCTCCCATCTTTCATGAGGAAATGAGTTGAAGTGATTCAAGTTAATCAACAACCTAGTGCACGAGGCTCTGGATATGCGAGGAATGCACATACCCACAGAGAAGAAGGTTCTGGTACCAGACAACATGAAGAATTGAAACCTTACCAAGATCAAGGACATGGTGGCTAGTCAGTCTGGTATGAAAAACATCGAGTTGACATACTACCAAGGTTAGACAAGAACATACGAATACCTATATTTGAACTTGAAGCAACCATTGAACCAACCACTACCTCTACAACAACCATAGATCTTACTGTAGAAACTTTTGTACAAACATCCTCCATTTCACCCCAGTAGCCCCCATCTCCTCCCTCACCCCCCACCTCTTCCACGAACCATTGAGGAAGTTGTTGTAGGAATAACAACCATGACCCAAGCCCTAGCCTCATCAACATCCTTTTCCTTTTGGGAACCAACATCTAAGGCCACCCTCTTTTCTGCCATTACCGACTCTCTTTTCACTTCACCATTTTTGCCCATCGAACCGATCATTGGACACCCACTAATACCTAGCATAGAAGGACACCCAAGGCCCACAGAAGGTAATCGAGGTTTCCCTGCTTACCCATATTTAGACATCCCCCTTTCGAGGGATCCATACTTCCCATCCGCCTCATCCATCTTCCTCTATACCTCAATCGCCACCATAGCCCCATCCCATTACATATCCTTCATGGAACAATTCATTTGTGCTCCTGCTACTCAGATGATAGGTTCACAAGCACTCACAACCACTTCATTATACATAGACACCACACTCACTTCACCTACCATACCCACATACATGGTAGCTCTTGCATGCACTGCACTGTCTGATCCCATGGACATTTCACCACACACAATACCTCCCCCTCCCCCCACCTTTCCACCATCCCCGATTCCCCTACCACCAACTTCACCTACACCCACCTCTTTAGTAGATATGGCATCCACCATTCCCATTCCCTCTACACTCCACACCATTCCCCTTGCATCTCACACTGTAAATAATATATTCAATACAATCGTTCAGTGTCTCAACTACAACAAGAGTACCACTGACTAGAAGAGTGAAATACTACCTTTCAGGCAGAGTCGCAAAGGCTACAAGCAAGAGTCACTATGTTGGAGGCCGACAGCCAAACACTCCTAGCATAGTACACCACCTTACAATAGACTCACACATAAATGGAGTCCAAAATGTCAAATATGGATGATCAAGCAGTCAAAGAATTGGACAACATGCTCCAAGCACAAACTCTAACCAATGCCAAACTATGAAGAAATCTAGGTCTTGTACATAAGCATATGTCTGTGGCATTGGAAGAGAACAAGCGATTGCAACAACAAAACTAGGAAAATTTTGAAGCTGCTATGGAAGGGACCTCCGGTACAAAGATTAGTCCTACAAAGTATCGAGTTGTTCCCTCGAAAGACGTAAGGATACTTCTTAAGGAACATGCCAACTTTTTTGAGTCTTATGAAAAGCTGGAATCAGAATGTGCCGACCTCAGGAAGTAGCTAGCCAATGTTAACACATCTCAACTGCAAATGGCCATTCTCCCTCAGCCTACAGAGGAACTGGAAGCCTTAAGGAAACAGGTGGAAGAAATACAAGCATGCCTACTACCTTATGAAAGGCCACCCTCTCTAATTGAAGAACCAAAACCCGAAATAGTGGTGGAGATTCTTGTCAAAGAGATTTTTGAAGAACCATATGAGACAATGCTCGTACCTGGAGGACATGTCACTGTTGAGGGTCGAGAAACTTTTGAGATAGAATTGTCAGATTGGCTAAAGAGGGTAGAGCAGATAGGACAAACCTATGATGATAGAGTAGCTGCAGAAATCAAGTCGCTCTCCAATCTGGAAGACACTGTCCTTAAGTCCACCTATTTTTAGAATCTCTCTCATCAATGGTTCATTACCACATTTGAGAAGCAATAAAGGCACTATTTTGTATTGTTAGCCAATTATAATGTAGAGATTAAAAGGCATACATGGAAAGAGCCAACATTTGCTACTCAGTTTGAACCTGTTTGGATTTGAAGTTATTCATGTAGAAAATGGTGTTTACATAGCTCAAAGGAAATTCTTGCTAGCTATACTTTATAGGTATGGTATGAATGGATGTAAGCTATTCACGCAACCTATGGATCCAAACACTAAGTTATGTGTAAGTGAAGGGCTACCTCTTGAAGATATTTCAACATATATAAGTATAATTGGAAGCCTTAATTATGCTCGCATCACAAGGCCTCACTTTTGCTATCTTGTAGGAGTTCTTTCTTATTTTTTGAATCCACTAATTGATGTTCATATGAATTAAGCAAAGAGAGTGCTTAAGTACATCAAGCACACTATCAACCAAGGGTTGTACTACCATTATGGAGATGGATTAGAACCTCAAGGCTTTAGTGATGTTGATTGGGCTTGCTCAAAGGAGGACAAAAGGAGCACATCTCGTTATGTCCTCATGCTAGGTTAAAGAGTCATTGGATGGATGTCCAAGAAGTAACCAACAATTGCATTATCATCTACTAAGAATTGAGTATAGAACCTTAGAACTTGGTACATGAGAGATCATGTGGATCAAGAAGCTCTTTAGAAACATAGAGATTCATTATCACTTCATCAGAGAAAAGGTACTCACAAAAGAAGTGGACATCAAGTATATCAACACAAAGGAGCAACTAGCAGATATCATGACCAAATTCATGGATGCAAGCAATTTGAGAAGTTCAAGATCAACCCCAACTTGAAGGAGATCAATGGAGACTAGCACTTGAGCTAGAGGGGGAGTGTTAAAAATTTACAAGCTCAAGTGTGTGTGAACTTCATGATTTGGTAAAGTTTACAACAAACTTTCCACGAGTTTCTCAACTCAAGATTCCATCTAAATTGATGGAGAAAAGTCGAGGATTTTGGTTCATATTCTATGCCAACGTTTGGAGCATCATATAAGCAATAGATTGGAAGAAAACTATGGCCAACCTCAAGCTTCATTTGTGCACTTTTAGGCTCTCATTGGGAGTGTATACTCCAAGTTTAATCTACCCCTTGCTAGGTGAAGTTTTCACTTTGGCTAAGATTTTGTTCATCTATATCTCATTGTGGAGTTGTTTGTTTCATAAGCAACATAGCTCATCTTGTAGCTCTTCTTGTAAGATTTCAAATTGAACATAGCATCATGATTGATTATATTGATCTTGAAAGCTCGCTGGTCCATCTTAGCATATTTCCATATATATATATATATATATATATATATATATATATATATATATATATATATATATATATATATATATATATATATATATATATATATATATATATATATATATGTGTGTGTGTGTGTGTGTGTGTGTGAAGAGGTACACAAAGGTACAAGCTACCAGTTTGGGTAGATTCTAGTTTGTCTTATGCAAGGAATTTGACATAGGTCACATTGTTCAAATTGAGTGATCTATGGCTTGTTGTAAAGCCTATAGAGTTTAGTTGTATTGTGCAAATGCTCATAGGTTCAACCCTCTATTCGCAAGCATCTGAGTCTACTGCAAACATACAATGCTCATGAGAAGATGTGTCAAAATTGCAAACAATTGTGAATGCCCATTCTTTATTCTACACAAGATTAGCACACTCTGTTTTCGGTGTAGAGGCCTCTACAACAACCATTCTGGCCTCTTTCTTCTTTGCCTCTTTAGCAGCCAGTTTTCGACAGCTCTTAATGACATGATGATTTGCTTTGCATTATTTGCAAACCAATTTCTGCTTTTGTGATTTCTTCTCATGTTTGTCTTCCTTCTTCAAATGTGCAGCATTTGCTTATTTCTACTTACTAGTAGAAGAGATCCATTTATCTATGCCCTTATGACTAGCTAGGAAAGCTTGATCTGCAACATGCATAATGGAGATGTTCTGCCTAGATTGATCTTTGTGCAGCAGAACAAAAACTAACTCTTCAAATGTTAAGGCATTTGGATTGCCTTTCATCATCAAATGAAGAGTAGAAGTAGAACTCTGATATGAGTTGGGAAGACCATTCGGAATAGTTTGCACAACTGAACTTTCGAGAAGTACTTCATCAGCAGAAATCAATTGTTCCTTCAAATCCTTGATCTTTGTTAGAAAATCGTCCATAGAATCACCTTCATTCATATGCTCACTCTCCAATTGTTTTCAGAGGTAAGCAACACGAGCCTCATTCCTAGCCTGGTACAATGTGGTAAGTGTATCCCAAGCATCCTTAGCTATTCTACAAGAGTGAATGTGAGGAATAATGGCATGTTTGATAGACAAGGCTATCAATGCATGTGCTTGAGCATCTCTGCCATCCCAACAAATTTTCTCTGCAATAGGTGCAGTAGAAACTGCAGCATGAACATGAACATGAAGAATATCATAATCTTCAACGCCATCTCCATGAGCTTCAGTACCTGTATTTGTAGGTGAAATAGGATGTTTTTCAACATCGTGCACAATATTCCACAATCCTTTTGAGACCAATACATGACGCATCATATAAGCCCACAAAGGGTAATTCGTACCATCCAACTTATTCTCAAAAGCTAGCATACAAAATACATCATTGCTTTCAACCATGGCCACTGACTAAAATACCTTGATGCAAAAAAACGATTGTATCTGAAAAAATTGAACAAAACTGCACTCATGAGTTTTGCTAAGCTTGTAGCAGACTTTGAGACACTTATATTGGCGAATTGAAACCTATATATATCTTTGCCACAAAAAGACAAAATAGCCTACACAAGCGCTCGGATAGTGCATTCGGAGGCCAAAATGAGCTCATATCACGATATTGGCACCATAGAGTGAAGCAGCTTTGATCTCCTAATTAGCTTGAGTATGCACACCAATTTTTGTGTGATTCTGGGACTGTGATTGGAGGGGTGTTGACAATGCCCTAGATGAAGCGGCAACCTACTCTGATAGCAATTGTTGGAGTTCGAGGCCTGCAGAAGCACACGAACAACACAAGGAAGAAGAAGAAGCTTGGAGCACAACACACAATAGTCAATTTATTACTACTAGAATGTATAGAGATAAGTAACCCATTAGGGCTATACACATATATACAAGCCGGGGAAAAAAACCTCCTAAAGAGGGAAAAAAGTGCCCCCGTGGTCCTAGTGTGTTCACACACATCACTACCTAAATATATCAACAGTAAGAACATGAAGCTTGGAAGTATGTCTACAATTTTGTATCTAGCTTTACTTTCAAGGACAAAAATATCTCCCATGTGTGTATGCATGTGTACATGCATATGTATATGTATGAATGTGCATGTGTGTGATATATGTCTATGTATATGGATGTGTGTGTGATATATACACATATATGTATGCATTTATGTATGCAGGTGTGTATGCTTGTATTAGTATGCATACATGTGTGTTTGATGTGTATGCATGTGTGTGATATATGCATGCATATATGTGCAAGTATGTGTGCATGTGTGTGTAGATGCATGTGTGTTTGACATATGTGTGTATGTGCATGCATTTACAAATGTGTATGCATGTATATGTATGTAGGTGCCTATGCATGTGTGTTTGATGTGTATCTATATGTGTGTTTGATATATATGTATATGTATCTCCATGATGTGTATGTATGTATGTATGTGTCCATTATGATTCTCATTGGTTCGACTAACTATTTATAGAGGCATAAGGTTGGGAGGAGAGTCATACTCTAACAGGTGGTGGTCCTAATATATGTATATGTATGTATATGCATGTACACACACACACATATATATATATATATATATATGTGTGTGTTAATGGAGTATATCCACTCCTAGTTGTTGCAGAAGATTGATGTGTCCTTCCTAGGATCAAATAGTTCACTACCATAGTCCACCAAAAATTGAATTTCTGGAATACTATCACATGTGCCAACAACTCCTCTTATCTTGTTATGGGATTTGGTAAGATCATTCTGATTACTATTGATGGTAGTTCTTTTACATTGTCAGATGCTTTATTTGTGCCAAGGGTCAAGAAAAATATATTATCAGTTTTTGCATTAGCCAAGATTGGCTTGGTTGTGAAATTTGTTGATGACAGATGTTCGGTTCATGATCTGTCAAATGGTGACATGATTATTGCTTCTAGAATTTTATGTTCTGGGTTGTATAAGCTCATAGACTATGAGAAATTTGTGAATGATTCAGCATGTGCAGTACATGATTCTCAGGCTATGTCAGATGCAAAGCTTTGGCATGCATGCTTTGGTCATCTGAATTTTGCTAGTTTGCTATGCCTGCAGAAATCTGAAATGGTGTCCTCTTTGCCCAAACTTGACACCCAGTAAACATGTTTGTGAAGCCTATATTTTGGAAAAAATGGAGCATTCATCCTTCCCAAAAGATGCTTTAGTTTGATCTACTCAGAAATTGCACCTTGTACATAGTGATGTTTTTGGTCCTATGCAGACACCATCTTTTGGAAACTATCTTTACTTCATGACTTTCATTGATGATTTTTCCAGGCATGCATGGATATATCCATTGAAAGAAAATTCCGAAGTGTTTATGTGCTTCGGGTTTTGGCTAAAATTTTATCATCATGTAAAATGGGCACCCTTTGTTCTGATCGGGGGGGGGGGATATATGTCTTCTGACTTTAATGCATTTTTGGCTGAATGTGGGATAAAAAATCAATGTACAGTGCCGTATACACCTTGTTGGCATACAAGTGAGATGAAGAGCATACTAGCGCAACGGAGGAGTCATGCACAATACGGCAACAAGGCCCAATCATTTTTTCCATGGACCATTTACAACTCAAGTGATTTTAATCACTACACAAACATTGTAAATTCCGTTTTTGGTAGAATAGACTCCATTTTGTGCAAGCCGAGGAGTCCTCAAGCTTGAGGAGTATTAGAACTAGCTACATACCAATTTTCATAATTTTTAGACTCTGTTTGAGCCCTCAAATAGGCTCTAGAACCTAATTTTTAACTAGGCCGGACACTAGGTCTGGACAAGACCAAAGCTAGTTAGAAAACTATAAAAAGAGCTAGAGAGCTCATTTTTGGGGCTAGATTGTTTGTGAATTGAGCTTATGTAAGAGACTTTTTGACTAATGCAAAGAACTCCATTGTTCCTCTCCTTGTTCTTGCCTTGTGTGCGCGTGTGTGTGTATGTGTGTGCATGCTTGTGTGCTTCTCACTCACACACTTGTGCCTTCACTTGCTCATAGTCTTCATACTAGTCCTCACGTCTCCACGGATTGACAATTATGAGGTGAATCTTCTCACGTTGGTACTCACCATTGTGCTAGAGTGACACCAAATTTGGCGCCGTTGCCGGGGAGAGAGCTTCGAGGACGAGCGTGTGATGGTAAGACATCGAGTTGAGACATTGGAGTTATAGGTAATATCCTTCCTTCTCTTTATTTTTCTTCATTTTTTCCTTACTTTCGCATGACCATCATCACCATCATCATCCCCACCATCTCCCACCTCCATCTCCATCTCCATAAAAAAATTTCAGTTTTTGGTCATATTACACTCCCCACCTCATTTCCCTCATTTCATTGTGAGAGAGAGCGAGAGAGAGCTTGCATGCTATCTGTTTTTGGTGTGTTTTTGAGCTTTTGTTGCAGGAACTAGCTGTACCACCTTCTCTAGCAGTGTGCGCAGGTACGACAGACTCTGCACAGGTCCCGGGACGACGACCTCTGTCTGTCGCGACAGACAAAAAAACTTAATATTTTGTGAATGCGTGTTTGGCACGGTAACCTACACCATTAGAGCACTCCAAATCACTAGAAGTTTCTCAAAAATTTGCGTTTTTTCAATCTATCGCGACAGACACCGTCTATCGCGACAGACAGAGACCCACAATAGACCCCATCTATCGCGACAGACACCTGTCTATCGCGACAGACCAAAATTCCACGACAGATCCAATCTATCGCGACAGACACCGTCTATCGCGACATACCAAATCACGACAGACGACAGACAGCGTCTATTGCGACAGATCACTCTATCGCGACAGACACCGTCTATCGCGACAAACACCGTCTATCACGACAGACACCGTCTATCGCGACAGACGACAGACACCGTCTATCGCGAGAGACCAAATCACGACAGACGACAGACAGCGTCTATCGCGACAGACACCGTCTATCGCGACAGACCAAATCACGACAGACGACAGACACCGTCTATCGTGATAGACCACTCTATCGCGACAGACACCGTCTATCGCGACAGACACCGTCTATCGCGACAGACACCGTCTATCGCGACAGACAGCCCCCCACGATAGTTTGTGTCTATCGCGACAGACACCGTCTATCGCGATAGACAGACATTTTCGGCAAAAATTAAGGGGTAAATTTTTTGGAAATTTAGGCTAAATTTTGGGCATATTTGCACTCTCAAATACTCACACACTTGCAAAGGCCTTAGAAAAATGCATTAAAACCCCTGAAAGGTTCTGTTTGTCTGGTTAACCCCCTAAACCCCTGAACGGCCATAACTTTTTCATACGAAATCCATTTTTTGAGCTCTAGGGCTTGTCGGAAAGCTCGTGGCATATACTACACGCCCTCAACTGTTTTTTATAAGAATAATGCGTTGATTTTCAGATAGGATATTTGGAAGTTGACACACTGAGGGGTAGGAACACCAAGGGAGCTCTAGAGGAAATTTTTAGCAATACAAAAGGGGGAACAAGGGTCATTAAAAAAGTGTCTGAAATAAATTGTCTGTCAATTGAAGGATCAACTTGGAGCTAATGTTGGGACTGATGCAGGTCTATTGAGAAGCAATTGAGAGCGTCCAAGCAAGGGCTTTGTGCAAGCTTGAGAATCAACTTCTCGAGCACTAAAGAGCAAGGATAAGCAAGAAAGGTCGGAATACTCTCAACTCCCCTTCGTCAATTCCTAGCTTATGCTAAGAACGACTAGAGGTAGGAGTAAGTCAGGGCGACGATAGGCAATTATCAAGTTGAAGCATACCTAAACTTTCAAGTTCAAGCTAAGGACATAATCTTTGTACTGTCGAGAACTTTAAAGGAAAAGAACTTAACGTGGAACGATCAACTTTAAGTGCGGAACTACACTCAAATATACCTTACGACATGATATCAGACAAGAATTTTAACACGGGGATCAACTAAAAAGAATCAAGTAACTGATACAAAAGGACTCTGCAACGAGGTTGTACTTGGGCAAATTTGGGTTATTCAATCAGGCTTATGAACCTTAGATCAGGGCGACATCTAGGGAGAGATAGACAAAGTCTTAGGTCTTCAGAGGCTAGTGTCAATCATACTGCAAGGTCTTGGGCCCAGCAGTTGAGCCATCATTCGTATTACCCTAGTTCTGAGACTAGCAAGTCTGAGATGTCCCACGGTATGGAGAGACCTACAGGAAGTTCTGGGGTGCCATATTTACATAGGGTGGAAGGCCCTTACAAGATGCAACTCGAGTACCTTAGGACCAACCGATTAGGTGCTAGCATCTATGAGGATGGCCTAGGAAGAGCGGTGGTCCAGATTAAAAACCCTGACCAATCCATTGGACTAGAGCGCCCAGCTGTCAAGTTTGAAAATGGAGCATACTTGGACAAGGAAGGGACAATATATGTAGTCACCAGTCATCCCGATAGAACTGATGAATTTGGGAATGTGGTCCCGGAAACGGACTTAGGTGACCTAGAGCAAGGAAACATGGGCGAAGAACCTAGAACCCCCCGAGGCAAATCTGTTCTCACGAGGATTATCACACCAGAGTGGATTCCCCAAGATAATAAGAGCATAGATCTCCTCTTGAACCGAGAGACGGATGAAGCCTTTTGGAGATATAGACCTAGTCAACTGAGTGAGGTAGGAACAATCATGATATATGAGTTCAAAGATCCTGATATTCCAGGAAGAGTGACCTACTTAGATCACTCTTCAGAGAGGATCTTTGGGGTTACAGAAAATGATAGGCATGCTTACACTTGGAAAGGTGAATTTATCTTCCCCCAACCAAGATTGAATGTGTCCTTTGGTCGCCAAGGAGCTGGAACATCTCAAGCTCAGGGGACTCAAAGAGAAAGGAGTCGAGAGAGACCTGAGGTAAGCTTTGCCAACTCTTGGGGAAGAGAAAGAACGAGAATGGACACGAATAGAGGGGAACCTGAGGGACATAGAGCCCCAGGGAACCGAAGAAATGCCGATGATTTCCCTTTGCCAAGACCAAGAGAGCACACGAGGACCTTGAGACCGACCCAACTAGTTAAGTCCATGAAAAACTACTTCGATGGCACTGGGGACCCCTACGATCATGTAGCCGAGTTTAAGCAAGTCTTGAGAGCTGAACAAGTTGAAGACCCGTTCACGCAGTACAATGCCTTTGGTTTAACCCTTAGGAACACCGCCCTGACATGGTTTCAGCCACTAAACGAGAGGCAGTTTAGAAGCATAGATCAACTTTTAGAGGCATTCATTATCGAATTCTCTAAAAGTGGCATAAGGCATAATACTTCCTCATTGATATACAGCTTCAAGCAGACCCCGCAAGAGACTGTGAGACTTGTAGGAAGAAGATTTAGGCAATATCTTGAGCGATGTCCTGGTCTTGAGTTACCCACAGCCGCTAAGCAAGTGGCTTTATTCTTGGATGGATTGCTAAGTACCAAATTGAGATCATATGTGTACTTGAAGGACCCCCGGACTATAGAAGAATGTGTACGCATGTGCATCGATATTGAGGATAACCTAGGGGAGGAGTTAGAGCTATCCAAAATCTACAAAGATTTAGATAGTACCTCTAGTCTCTCTTCCTCACAATCCACATCAATTGAGGAACTTGCGGAAAAAGTAGCTCAAAAACTATGCGTCTCTAGTAAACAAATTCCTAGATTTGCCCCAGTAAAGAGGTGCTATACTTGCAGTGGTGACCATATGGCAAACGCATGTCCCATCACGGCTCAACCCCAAGTGAACCCTAGCAGCCAATATTGCACCATAGAGCGAAGGTACACAAATCACTTAGCACAGGACTGCCCATACAATAAGCAAGCGGTTAGGCAAACCTACCCTCAGCCATACCCTCAACAAGGCAGATATCAGAGTCAATATTCACCACAACAGTATATTAGGCCTCAACAAAATTACCAACCGCAATATCAGGCCCAACTGAGACCCCAACCAGTGCTAGCACAGCAACCACCTGCTCCTACTAATGTGATTCCGGTCAAGTATGCTGCTGCAGAAGAAAACCTGAATAGAGCGATAGTCCCAGTAACACCATTAATCTCAGAAAGTGATCCCAGTGACCATAGCTTTGATTCTACACATGTTGATAGTCCCCAGGCTTACTACATGCAGTCTCCTAAACATGGTGAGTCTTACTACAGTGAGGAACCGAGTGAACCTATTTGGGAGCCTGAATATGCTAATGTCATGTACACAAACCCCAACTCTAGACCTCAACCTAGGCAGATACGACCCCCTTTTCCTAGAGGACCTTGCTTCAGATGCCAGGGTGATCATCTCATACGTGATTGCCCCATGCCTGCACCTACACAACCCCAATCAATGACGATCCAAGGCTTTTGCCAGGAGTGCGGAAAGGAACATCTCTTACGAGATTGTCCCAAGAATCCCAACAATATGCCAAAAATCACTCCGATTAATGTTATTGGGTTAGTGGTCAATTCCACAGGAAGTGTCACTTCCACTGCACCAGTGCAGGTAATCACTAGAGCTCAAGCATTGCAGCAAAACCAAGGGGTAAGCTAGGAAAAGAGCCCAGACGCTAGCGATACTGAGAGCCAAAATAAAAAGAGAACAAGAGCTTGGAGAGATAGCCGTGAACGTATGAAAAGGCAATGGGCAAAGAAGATGAGTGAACTTGAGGAAAGTCTATGAGAAACCAAGGACAAAATCATAGAGATCACATCTCAACCGCACTCTCACACATTCCCACCGCTACCATCCCCATCACCCTCCATCCCTCCACCCTCTAATACACCCCACGTAACCCACCCACCACCCCGAGCAGGATCAGTATTAGCGATCCCACTCCTGAAGACATAGACATGATGCTTAAAGCATATCAAGCTAGAATCCAAGAAGGGCCAAATGTAACGGATCATGACAAGTGCTACCCTAGAGCTGACCTAGAGATAGAAAGAACCAAGCTTTGCACGAAAATGGTCGCATTGGCTCAGACTATGTTTGAAGCCAATCGCCTTTTCAATTACTCGGGCTCAGCCAAGACGCAATTACACTTGGATGGACTTCTAGAGAAGTTAGAGGGCATAATTGCAAGATCTGCCAAGGAAGAAAAAAATCAAGAAAGAGATAAAGCAAGCAAAAACATGACCCATCCCCCACCGAAAGCTTATGTGCCCAATTCCACTGAACCAGACAACCCCCCCTCCCTAGAAAGAATAGAGAATCTAATTGCACAATCACAAAAGGAACCCGCCCCTCAACACCATGACAACGCTAGTGAAAGAGCAGGTCTTCCTACCCAGAAAGCCTATGTGCCTGAAGCGTATGTGCCTAACTCCACTGAACCAGACATCTCTTCTTCTATGAATCAATACACACCAGAATTCTTGCGAGAGATTCAAGAAGAGAAATGGGCTAAAGAGAGTGAAGTCCCTCCTCCCATTGAACTTGTGGATGACACACACGATCAATTCCCACAAGACCTTCCTTCCATTTATGGAGAGCAGGAGAGTGCCCAATCTCAAGAAAGATTAGACTTCGAGTCTAATTCTTTACAAGAACTACCCCATTTCATAGGCCCATGGGAAGCAAAGTCCACCTGTATGAGAGCACCTACAGTCATGGTAAGAAACGAAGACTCAGTCATACCTAGGAACACAGAGGTAGTGAAGAACACCAAAGTGCAGTGTAATCTCACTTTGGAAGAGCTGCTTAAGGTTAGACCAGAAGTGTGGAAACATGTAGCCAATCAAGTGCCCGAGATAGCAAAACCTCGTTCCCAGGTAGGATCCTAGAGAACAGTGCCAGAAATACCCTTAGACAAGATAGGAGACATGAGTGAGGGCGAAGAGGGAAACACATATCTCCCCATCACTCATCAGGGATACACAACCAAGGCCATCTTGGACTCAGGTGCAGGAGTTGCAATTGTTACCACTTCCTTATGGAAACGATGGGGCAAGCCAGCTCTCAGGCCAACGAGAATGAAATTGCAGATGGCTGACGGGCACATAGAAAGACCCTTAGGACTACTCGAGGGGATAACTCTCACTACTTGTGGTGTAGAGTTTGAGCACACATTTGCTATCTGTGACTTTAGCAAAAATCAAGCCTATGAGATGATTTTGGGAAGACCATTTATGCGGCAGTTGCAAGTGGTACAGGATTGGGGAACCAATTCCTTGTATTTGCAGCACTTAGGTGTTACAACCAAAGTCAATCTCAAGGATTACTCTCATAGAGATGTCCCTCCTATCCAATGGAACCCCATCCATAGAGCCAAAGATGATACGGAATCGGTGCATTCCCTAGGATCAGGATCCTCATGGATGCATGAAGACACTCACTTATGGATGTGTAAGGTAGCAGTAGAAGAAGAGAAGAGAGAAAAAGCCAGGGAGATAGGTGCAAAAGAAACCCATAGATCAATGCAAGACCCAGCCTATGCACCTGTAGTTTTTCCAGACGAAGAATTCGAACCTCACGGCTGGGCAGAAATTCTAGCAACCATGGATGTAGCCATCAATGAAGAACAATGGACACCTCACTGTGATGAGGATGGCTATGACATTTCAATCTTCTTCATAGAGCCGATCATGGGAGAGGTAGTTTTAGAAGAGTGTGAACCTAGCCCTGATGCATTTGAGGATGCGAGTGACTCCGATCTAGAGTCAATCATTATGGACCCACCTTTTGCATCAGATGAAGAATACTTCTATGAAGTAGAATTTCAACCCCACAAGCACGGAGAGCTTACAAAGGATGTAAGGCTAGCCACACATGTAACCCATAAGGAAGAAGGAAAGAAAAGAAAGAAGAGAGAAGTCACACCAGAAGAGGAAGAATCTTTGTTTGAGGTTCCGGAAAATTTTAAGAAGTATGAGATAGATGACAGGAGAGTCATGATTAGAATGCCTAAACGAGAGGCGCAATCGGGAGAGGCCTATGATAACAAAGAAACCACCAAGAAAATAGTGGTAGCCATAGAAGAAGGAGAAGAGAGGTGCACTTACATAGGACATGACCTCACTGAGGAAGAAGAGCATGAGCTGATCGCCTTGCTAAGAGAATACAGAGATGTATTTGCTTGGAGTTACAAGGATTTGAAAGGTGTGGACCCGGACATATGCTCACATAAGATTCCCATGACTACAGAGGCCAGACCCTCAAAACAAAAGCCATACACATATAATGACAACTATGCTGCCAAGATCAAAGAAGAGATAGACCGCTTGGTTGAAGCTGGATTTATCTATGAAATTGAGCACACTGAATGGGTATCCCCCATTGTGGTGGTGCCCAAGAAGAATGGCAAATTACGAGTATGCATTAACTTGAAGAAGGTTAACGCAGCCACGATGAGGGATAATTACCCGCTTCCTATCACTGAGCATCTTTTAGAAAGGGTGGCAGGCAAGGAAGTGTACAGCTTCCTAGATGGGTTCTCTGGCTACAATCAAGTGGCCATTGCACCAGAAGATCAGCATAAAATGGCTTTTGCCACAGAGTAGGGTATATTCGCTTTTAGGGTAATGCCATTCGGGCTGACCAATGCTCCCGCAACCTTCCAAAGGCTGATGTGCCATGTATTTAAGGAGTTCCTGAGGAAGAACTTAGAAGTCTATGTTGATGATCTTTGCGCTCATTCCAACATTAGACAAACCCATATTCCTGAACTCAGACAAATCTTTGACAAATGTAGAGAATATCAAGTCTACCTAAACCCAGAAAAATGTGTTTTTATGGTCAGGCAAGGCAAAATTCTAGGACACATAGTGTCAAAGAATGGCATATCTACGGATGAAGAGAAAGTAAGAGCTATAGCCGAATTACCTAGGCCAAAGAATGTCAAGGAAGTACAAGCTTTCATGGGGCATTGTGGTTATTACCGACGATTTATACACATGTATGCCATAATTGCAAAGCCTCTGTACGGACTTCTGACAAACTTTGAGTGGACTGAGGAATGTGAGAATTCCTTCAATGAGCTTAAACGACGATTATGTTCAGCACCAATCTTAACCACACCGGATTGGAATAAGCCTTTCCATGTTCATGTGGATGCATCCAATTATGCCATTGGATGTGTGCTTGCACAACCTACTGGTGAAGGTAATATGGATCTTCCAATTGCCTATGCTAGTAGACAATTGAATGCAGCTGAACGAAATTATACCACTACTGAGAGAGAAGGCTTAGGCATGGTATATGCAGTTAAGAAATTTAGACACTATTTGCTTGCAAATAAGTTTAAATTTTTTACTGATCATCAGGCATTGCTATACCTCGTAAACAAGCCATGCAATACAAGAAGATTAGTAAGATGGTTTCTCTTGCTAATGGATTATGATTTTGAGGTTGTGGTAAGGAAAGGGAAGACTCATTTGAGAGCAGATCACCTTTCTAGGCTCACATCGGGAGAAGCCCCACAAGGAGTGTCAGATGACCTTCCTGATGCTTACTTGTTTAATTTGGAAGTGGTGCCGCAGTGGGCTAAGCCATTGGTACCAGTGTTGACATACAGACCTAACCACCCAGTAATAAACACACAGGATAGAGAGGTAGTAAAAGCCCAAAAGTATCACATCATGGCAGGAAGTATGTACAAGCACACAGATCAAGGGATCTTGGCTTGTTGTGTGGAAGAGGATGAGTACGCTAAATGGTTGCAATTAGCACATGTAGGTGCATTAGAGCAACACTACTCAAAGCAACGAACCTTACAGACACTAAGGAGACTCAGAGTGCATTGGCCGACTATGGAGGCTGATGTCCAAAAGTTGTGCAAGGAATGCCCAATCAGCTGCACTAAACCACCTGTGGAACATGCCACTCTTTATCAAGTGTCCATAGTGCCAGATTGGAGTGAACCTCTAGTATCCTTCTTAAGGATGAGAACATTCCCTCCAGACATGACTCTGGCTAGGCAAAGGAGTTTAGAACAAGAAGCCGAGGATTATTCACTCATTGGTGACAATCTATATAAGCGTGGTAAAGATGGTTACCTGAGACTATGTGTCCATGAGAGTGAATATCTCAAAATCTTGGATACTGCTCACCAAGGTGTAGCAGGGGGACACTTTGGACCAGATCGGGTAATCAAGGCAATACTATTTGCAGGCTTTTGGTGGCCAACCCTTCACATGGATGCACATACCTATGTGAAACGGTGTGATGTTTGTCAGAGAACTCAGTACCCTATACGCAAGGATGAGATGCCACTGAAGCCTATGATGGGCGGACGTGCGTTCTCTAAATGGGGAATAGACTTTGATGGTCCTATTAATCCCCCAGCTAAGGGTTCACATGCTGAATATATCATCGTGGCCACAGACTATCTAACCAAGTGGGTAGAAGCGAAAGCTACTACAAAAAATGATGCTCAAACAACAGCAAAGTTCTTATTTGAAAATGTATTCACGAGGTACGGATTGCCAATAGAGTTGGTGAGTGATAGAGGCACACACTTCTTGAATGAAGTCATAGAAAACCTTCTCCAAGAATTCTTGGTGATACATAAGAAATCGGCCCCCTATCATCCACAAGCTAATGGCCAGGCTGAGAGCACTAATAAGATCTTATGCAATGTGCTGACTAAACTAGTGAACAATAAACGCTCTGATTGGGACAAACAGCTACACCATGCTGTTTGGGCATACCGGGTTGCCTATAAAACGGTACTCCAAGCCAGCCCCTTTCAGATGGTATTTGGCCAAAATGCTGTGCTACCCCTGGACTTTTTGATACCTACATTGAAGGTAGCACAAGAGCATGACTGGACAGGCCATGAACTCTCCTCTCGAATCTTTGATCTTGAACGTCTAGGCGAAACACGATTGAGAGCTGCAGCAGGAATCTATGCAGCGAAGAAGAGGCAAAAGGCATATTTTGATACACATGTGAAGGATAAAGGCTTGAAAGCAGGCGACCTAGTCCTAGTCTACACATTGAAGCAGCATGCACGGAAATTAGAGAAAAGAGGTTACGGGCCAATGATTATCAATAGAATCTCCACAAGTGGCGCAGTTCAACTAGCCACTTTAGAGGGCGATATTCTACCAAGTTACATAAGTGGATGCAGAGTCAAGTTATATCAGGAACCCCTCACTGAAGAAATGCTAAATCGACTCAACACTGCCAAGAAACGTAAAGAAGAAGAGAAACGAATTAGAGAAGAAGCACAGGCAGAAGCTTTAGAACGCATCCGATGAATGAAATTGAGGAGACAAGGTAGAGACCCGCCTATGCTTGACACTCAAGAATCTGTAGGCTATCCTATGGCCATGTGGGAGACTTCAGGTGGGCATTCCCATAGAATAATCGACCGACGGCCTTTTGTAACCCTAGGAGTAGGACAAAGAAAGGGTGCAAAGATTGTAAGAGCTTTGATTGACTCAGGTGCATCCACTAGTGCTGTCAAGTTGTCTTACTCTCAAGAATTGAAATTAACTGTCGATCCTATAGAAGCATATCTCATAGGATTGGGAGGTGTGGAAACTCCTTGCATGGGCGAGGTGGATCTTCCCATCTCCATTCAAGACGAAGTGATGACAGTCAAAGTACTAGTGTGTCAAGATGAGGACCTCACTGAGCCTCTTATCTTGGGTCAGGACTGGATCTATGATCATGCAGTCAACCTCAACCTAAGAAGTGGACTTCTTCAGGTATGGGTAGATCATAGCCGAATTACAGTTGAATTGGAAAATGAGGCACTCAAGGAACTAGGCAAGGCACAAACTCCTGGTCGTTCCAAGGGCGCACATGAAGTTGACAATGCTATTTTTGTCCAAAACTGTATGATGCAGAAAGAGGCTAATCTCAACAACGGAGCCAGGGAGAGGACGGAACTCCCTTCTTTTCCAAAGACCAGAAGGTTGCAACAACCCACGGCAGATCAAATACAAAAGAAGCAGAACACTACCGATACTGGATGCCAAAAAAAGGAGCAAAACAGATTGTTTCAGCCATGGAAGCAAGTATGGAGGCGAAAAGGCGAATACCCTGTTCAGACCAGGCCAACCCCACGGCCAAAACCTCTTATTAGTAGTCAACAACATGACCTTAATGAGAAGTCCTTCATTAATTCTTCTGCGAAGGTGAAGTCTATTTGGGTACCCAAGAAGTCAATGAAGGCCAGCCCACAATCACGACAAATCTGGGTGCCTAAGGCTTGCTTGCGGGCTCAAATAGCTACACCAAGGCCGCAACCGGTACAACATGTTTCACTCACTCGAACATCTGAGGCCCAGTCTTATGCATCACGCACGGACACATATTCTTCCATGAGCACTAGTAGAATCACTTGTAAATGGGTCCCTAAAAAGCCTCATCTTCAAGCAGACACCCCTATCAAACTCTTCAGAGTCTCCACAAAATCAAGATCAAAGCCCATCCACTGCATTTGGCAGCCTAAAACTTGTAATAAACCCTCGGACCCCAGTTGTAAATCCATGCCCACCTACTAACTACGTCACTCTCACACTACATCATTCCACTTAGTTCTTAGGTCCAACCAATTCCTAACTACACACACAAGCACCGAGCACTTATTAACCTACTAATCTCTCCTGAACCTCATGATAATGTTGTAATGGGGACAAAAACGGTTCTAACTTGTCCTTTACAATGTTAACACATGTTTCTTTATTCTTACCGAATCAGGAGGCAAGAAGTAACATGGCAGAAGCGACAGGTCCGAGCTCACAAGTAGGAATACTTACTGCAGGAATCGATGTGGATAGTCTACCTGTGGATGTGCCACCAACTGAACGACCTGTGGAGCTGCAACACCTTCAGCAGATCCCGGTACTGGATCCACCCACAGGGATCACAGAAAGAGTCCATGCCGATTCTCATTGGTTCAATGGCATGCCAGGTCCATTAGGAGAGGCCAAGTATATATGGGAGTCTAAGTGCGAGTATGACAGATCATGGGTTCGATTCCAATTTTTCTCCAAGGAGTTTGAGACTCTACAGAACACCGAGGATCTCCAGACCATATGGCAACGTGCAGGGCTAGCAGAATACTTTGAAGCACCACTACCTAAACCGGATCTCCTCCGATGCTATTATTTGGTCTCCACATTACAAGCTAATGAAGAAAAGGACAAACCAGGATCATTTGTTCTTCCTTCCTTGCTGGGCAACAACGAGTTAAAGAGGTTTGAACTTACTGTGGAGTTGGTGAGCGCTGCTTTGAATATGCACGGCACACATGTACCTTCTGAGAAGGATGCTCTTGTTCCTACTAACATGAAGGATAGGAAACTATTGAAGCTTAAAGACATGGCAGCACTCACACCAAACGTGTCCATCCCTCTCCGTATGTGCATGCAACATTTTGCTTTCCCCGGCCAAGACCGCTTCACACAACCACACAAAAGAATCTGGTTCGCTCTCTACTTAGCGGAGGCAGGTGCGTTACCAATTAAGCTGCCGGTATGGATTATAGATCAATTGTATGAAGCAAATAAAAGGTCTTCTAGGAAATTAGTGGTGAACGGTTGTTGTGCAATCACACGCATTATTTACCGGTGCCTAGCATACGATGTTCCCATTGAACGTGCCTTAACTTGGGCACAATTACAAATGTTTAAGAAGCTCAAGACGTCCACACATCAATCCAAGCGCATGAGGGGTGCGATCCCTTGTGTCCAGACAAGGGAAGTTCTGACTACTCCTGAAGTATCGCCACGAAGGGAGACCACTGTACCTCCCTTTACCATTAGGATACCCAGGTCTGGATCTGAAACTACGACACAAGCTACCCCTTCAGCTCCTCCTGCTCCATTTGAATTTGAATTTGCTACAACTGGAGATGCTGAAGGAATGGATCCTCAGGACTTCGAAGCATTCTTACAAAGTACACAACTCTCTGATGTAGAGTATTATTCAGATGCAGAAGAACAAGGCACATCTTCACAAAGAAGAAGAAAATCTACAGACGACTGCCATGTACATTGGAGTGACGCCCAGCAAGGTCAACAACAAGGACACCTAGAAGAAGAAGGAGCATATGAAGAGGAGACCACGGAAGCCCCAGCCTATACAGCGGAACTCCGAAGGCTGTATCAAATTATGGAACGAGTGTGATCGCAACAACTGCTCACCGAACAGAGCAGTAGAGTACTCATGACTCAGCTGTTGGAAGAAGCCGGAGTTGACTCAGAATATAGTGAAGGTCTCTTATTGATGGCAGAAACATATGGGGTAGTAGAAGCAGTGCGGACCGCCATTAGGAGGTCTCCAGTTCAATATGATCCACGAAGATTCCAGACACGACCACGCTCAGGTAAGAATATCCAGATCCCCATTACAACGGCAGAAGGGCCAAATATTACATCCGAACCCATCAGGACAACCTCCCAAGCAACAAAAACTGCTAGCCAAGAGCACCCAGTCACCCATGAGGAATCCACCGAGCCACTACCACCCACACCCCCACCATCGCCTCCTAGAGCAGAAACCGTGGAAATCACCTCGACCACTCAACCCACCGAACCAACCTTCATCTTCCGTACTCCCATCTCTAGTTCAACCCTATTCTCCACCTCTGATAACCCAATCTATGAAGCAACCCCCATCACTACACAATCCACCGAATCGCTCATAGAGCCTGCCCTAGGACAACCATCCCCCATGCCCTCAGCCATAGGTCATCCTGACCCTAGATCCATATTCATGGGTTTCCCTGCTACCACGCAACCCTTCATGCCCTCCTCAATTCTACAACCTCAACCCCCGACCTCCATCTCTCCACTTCTGCAATCCCTCCATAACTTCCTTGCTAGAACTTTTCAACCCAGGTCTCAACCATTCCCTTTATTTTTAGCTCCCCACCCCACTTCTCATCTATTCACCACTTTCACACACACACCACCTACCATTCCAATGTATATGGTAGACCCCACACTCGCACCCACTCCTGAAAGTATGGACATTTCACCACCCACGACACCTCCCCCTCCCCCCACGCTTCCACCTCCTCCCATTCCCCCTCCACCAATTTCACCCACACACACGTCTTCAATAGACACATCATTCACTCTTCCCCTTCCCCAATTCCCTTCCCATGCATCTTCCATTGTAAACACCACCCCCTCATCTATAGGAAATGCATTGGACACCATGCTAGCTTGTATATCAAACTTAAGGACAGATTACAATCAGCTCCAGCAACAGAATGAACGCCTGCAAGAGCACTCGGAGACACTACAACGCAGACTTGCTGCACTAGTGGAGGAAAATGCTCGCCTCCACACACAATTCCAAACTATCCAAGAGGCTCATAGCATATTGGAGGTATAGTTACAGAACACAGATCAGGAAGCAATACAAGTGGTAGAAGGTCATCTACGGACACAACTGGAACGCAATTCAAAGCTTCAGCGAAATATGGCCCTACTCAAGCGACATCTTGCTGCCGCTCATGAAGAGAATTGACGCCTGCAATTACAAAATCAGGAGAACCTAGAAGCAGCTATCGAAAGCACACCGGGGGCACCCATCAGCCCATCAAAGTTTCAAGCAATGACCCCCGACAATATCAAGATCATATTGGAAGACTATGCCATGCTGCTTGAAGCACATGACCTGCTATCAGAGGAACTGGGTCAACTGAAGCAGAAACACCAAAAAGAAACAACAGCAGCCTCTCAAACCACCTCCTCCGCGGCTTCACTTCTCACAGACTCAGAGGCCTTAAAGGATCTCCAAAAACAGGTCACCGAATTGCAAGCACGTCTACTACAATATGAGAGACCACCTTCCCCTCCAGAGGCTCCCACCGACGAAGAAGTAGTACAAATTCCTGTGGAACAGACATTTGAAGAAGAATACGACCCACAACCCTTCCGAGGAGGCCAACAAATGGAAGAAGCTCAGGACACATGCAAGGCACCACGGCCTCCATGGCTACGTCAAGTGGAGGAAATCGGGAGTTCTCACGAAGAGCGCACAGTAGTGGAAAATCAGGCCATGAGGGTCATAGAGGAAACTGTGCTACAATCTGCTTACTTCAAGAACCTGTCATCGAGACGCCTTATCCTCTCATCTGAACTCCAATACAGGCCTTATTATATTATCCTGGCTGATTATAATGCAGAAATACAGAGAGTCATGGGTCAGATTCCTACCTTTGCTACCCAATTTCAACCCGAAGACCTTCCTCCACAGGCACAAAAAGGCAAAATTCGTCAACCCACCTGGCGGCAGAAACTTCTAGAGACATATCCAGAAATGCTACGCACATGGAACAACGTGCCTTTACATCTCCTATACAATCCATGCTACGGTCCAGTTCCACGCCGCAGGTCTTGGAAGGCATTCAATATCAAAGTGCAGAACAACGCGCAATGCAAGGAATGGCTAAACTACCCGTACATTGCGCCACCACAGGGACCACCGTCGGTAGCATACATGATGGGAACAATTCGCCATTGGATGCCGCGATTGAAGCCCATGCCAGATGTAGCAGCTCAGATGATGCTTAAAATTTTAGATATGATGCAGGTAGTCCTGAAAACTTTTAGAAATGCAGCCGCACCACAGGTACGTCTCCCGGGGTTTACCAATGGAAATTATGATTTGGTGTATGACATGAGCACCACCCCTAGTATTCGTGTGGCTTATGCCTGGCATGCACGCATCAAATACCTCCCTGCATGTTACAAACAGACCTTCGAAGAAATGTTCAGATCAGGTTTCTGGGAGTATCACTCGGAGATTTTCGCACCGAAGCCAACACACCTGCTCCATCTCTTTGCTTGTGAACAAGCAATGTACTCTGAGTACTACACCACACCCCAACCAGAGGTCCCTGGCGCAATAAATTGGGATGCATTGGAAGCTAATCTAGTGAGAGGCTTAAGGATCGGAGAACACGAACTTGCCACCAATGTCATCCAATACTATATCGACCACCCGATAGAACAGAGGTCTGTCAGGGGCGACATACGCTAGGAAGGGGGGCGTGTTGGCATACAAGTCAGATGAAGAGCATACTAGCGCAACGGAGGAGTCATGCACAATACGGCAACAAGGCCCAATCATTTTTTCCATGGACCATTTACAACTCAAGTGATTTTAATCACTACACAAACATTGTAAATTCCGTTTTTGGTAGAATAGACTCCATTTTGTGCAAGCCGAGGAGTCCTCGAGCTTGAGGAGTATTAGAACTAGCTACATACCAATTTTCATAATTTTTAGACTCTGTTTGAACCCTCAAATAGGCTATAGAACCTAATTTTTAACTAGGCCGGACACTAGGTCTGGACAAGACCAAAGCTAGTTAGAAAACTATAAAAAGAGCTAGAGAGCTCATTTTTGGGGCTAGATTGTTTGTGAATTGAGCTTATGTAAGAGACTTTTTGACTAATGCAAAGAACTCCATTGTTCCTCTCCTTGTTCTTGCCTTGTGTGCGCGTGTGTGTGTATGTGTGTGCATGCTTGTGTGCTTCTCACTCACACACTTGTGCCTTCACTTGCTCATAGTCTTCATACTAGTCCTCACGTCTCCACGGATTGACAATTATGAGGTGAATCTTCTCACATTGGTACTCACCATTGTGCTAGAGTGACACACCTCAACAGAATGCAGTTGTAGAATGGAAGAATAGGTCACTCATGGAGATGGCGAGGTGTATGGTCAAGAGTCAAGCTTTAACACATAGTTTCTAGCTTGAGGCTCTTATGTGTGCAACATATATACTTAATAGGTATCCCACTAAAGCACTGCACTCTATCACTCCATATGAGGCTTGACATGGTCGCAAGCCATCTGTTGCTCATTTGCATGTTTTTGGTTGTCTGGCATATGCATTATTGCCTGAACAATATCATAGGAAATTGGATGATAAAGTAGTAAAATGTATTTTTGTTGGGTATAGTTCTGAAAGCAAAGGCTATCGTCTGTATCATCTACAAACTAAACGCATTTTGGTTAGCCGTGATGTTTTTTTTGTGGAAGATGCTATTCAGCCTTTACTTTCATGTACGAAGGAGACATTTGTTAGCTCCAAAGACATGTATGATACTTTGTTGCCTCTTTTTACAAGTGGACAGTCTAGTGCTAGTCCTAATGAGGCAACTTCTCAACCTTTATAGGTTTCATGTGATGATGCATATCATTTTATTTTTTATGTAGATTTAGATGATGCACTTGTTGATGAGA
The DNA here is from genome assembly GCA_020310875.1 of Ceratopteris richardii. Lineage (NCBI taxonomy): Eukaryota > Viridiplantae > Streptophyta > Polypodiopsida > Polypodiales > Pteridaceae > Ceratopteris > Ceratopteris richardii. The sequence goes on from CM035443.1 coordinate 84,706,399, forward strand.
GTTGATATTGGGGAGGCAAAAACTATGCCAAAATGGATAGTGTAGACTTTGCATGACAACAAATTAGATGCACCTCTATCATATTGTACTCGTTTAAGCTCTCATAGTGCCTCTTTTGCATCTGATTGCTATGCTATGTAGTCTCTGTGATGAGACTGAGCTGATCCTAGGAAGACCCTTCCTACGACAATTGCAAATAGTACAGGATTGGGGAACCAACTCCTTGTACTTGCAGCACTTAGGGGTCACTACCAAGGTCAATTTGAAGGATTATTCCTTCAGAGATGTACCACCCCTACAGTGGAATCCTATCCACAAAGCAAAAGAAGATTCAATCTCTGTGCATTCTGAAAGTTCACCTGATCCATCATGGTTGCATGAAGATACTCATTTGTGGATGTGCAAGGTCGCAGAGGAAGATGAAAAACGTTTAAAGGCAAGAGCAGAAGGAACTTCGCCAGGAGATAGACCAATTAAAGACCCAGCCTATACACCGATGATCTTTCCAGATGAGGAATTTGAGCCTCATGGCTGGCCAGAAATCTTAGCCACCATGGACATTGCTGTCAATGAAGAACAATGGACACCTCATTGTGATGAGGAGGGTTATGATATCTCAGTGTTCATGTGTCAGCCCTTGCTAGAAGAATGTGACCCTAGTGATGTCATAGAAGAAGAAGAGAAAGACGATGATATAGAGTCCATTGTGATGGATAGTTGCTTTAACTCAGAGCAGCACTATCTAGAAGATATAGGAGTGTTCACCCAGAAAGAAGAAGAACCTCTCACAAGTGTTAAAACGGTAAATTCGAAGGATGGAAGTGAGAGCAGTCAAAAGAAAAAGAAAAGAAAAGCAGTGAAACAAGAAGAGGAGGAATCATTGTTTGAAGTACCAGAGAACTTCAAGAACTATGAAGTTGACGACCGCAAAATTTTGGTACGAATGCCTAAGAGAGAGGCCATCATAGGAGAATCATATGATAATAAAGAAAAGACCAAGAAGATTGTAGTGACCATCGAAGAGAACGAAGAGAGATGCACATATATAGGAGATGACCTAAGTGCAAGAGAAGAAATGGAGCTTGTAGCTCTATTAAGGGAATATAGGGATGTGTTTGCGTGGCACTATAGAGACTTGAAAGGGGTAGATCCAAAAATTTGCTCTCATACTATCCCCATGACTGCTGATGCCAAGCCCACCAAACAGAAGCCCTACACATATAATGATACCTATGCAGCCAAAATAAAAGAAGAAATTGATAGGTTGATTGAAGCTGGATTCATATATGAGATTGAGCATATTGAATGGGTGTCCCCCATTGTAGTGGTGCCCAAGAAGAACGGAAAGTTGCAAGTGTGTATTAACCTTAAAAAAGTTAATGCCGCTACTATCAGAGATAGTTATCCACTTCCAATCACAGAACACCTTTTGGAGCGTGTTGCAGGCAAGGAAGTTTATAGCTTCCTTGATGGGTTTTCAGGTTACAATCAAGTAGCCATTGCCCTAGAAGATCAACACAAAACAACTTTTGCTACAGAGTGGGGAATCTTTGCATTTCGTGTGATGCCATTTGGGCTCACCAATGCACCTGCAACATTCCAAAGGCTCATGTGTCATGTCTTCAAAGAGTTCTTGCGAAAGAGCTTAGAAGTGTATGTGGACGATTTATGTGCTCATTCCCAAGAAAGAAGATACCACATTCCTGAGCTCAGATAGATCTTCAACAAGTGTAGAGAATATCGAGTGTGTCTGAACCCAGAAAAGTGTGTGTTCATGGTGCGTCAAGGTAAAATCTTAGGTCATATTGTTTCTAAGAATGGAATCTCAACAGATGAAGATAAGGTACGAGCCATAGCGGAGCTGCCAAGGCCGAGGAATGTTAAAGAGGTTCAAGCTTTTATGGGCCATTGTGGATATTACCGTAGGTTTATCCACATGTACGCGATCATAGCTAGACCCCTTTATGCCTTGCTATCTAATTTTGAGTGGAACGATGAATGCGAGAATTCTTTCAATGAACTGAAGAAACATTTGTGCACAGCACCAATACTGACCACTCCTGATTGGAATAAACCATTCCATGTCCATGTGGATGCATCCAATCATGCCATCGGATGTGTGCTTGCACAACCCACAAGTGAAGGAAACTTAGATTTGCCCATAGCATATGCTAGTAGACAGCTCACTGCAGCTGAACGGAACTATACCACAACTGAGCGAGAGGGCTTAGGCATGGTATATGCTCTGAAGAAGTTTAGACACTATTTATTGGCCAACAAGTTCAAGTTTTTCACTGATCATCAAGCTTTGTTATATTTGGTCAATAAACCTTGCAATACTGGACGCTTAGTAAGATGGTTCCTCTTACTAATGGAATATGACTTTGAAGTTGTTGTCAGGAAAGGTAGAACCCACCTTCGAGCAGATCACCTTTCTCGCATTACTTCAGGAGAGTCACCGCAAGGCGTGTCTGATGAACTACCTGATGCTTATCTGTTCAATTTGGAAGTGGTTCCCAAATGGGCAAATAAGTTGGTACCAGTCCTAACCTTCGGCCCTGCAAATAAGAATGTGAAAACATCACAAGAAGAAATTGTAAGATCACAAAAATATCACATATTGGCAGGAAGCATGTACAAACAAGATACGGAGGGCGTATTAGCTTGTTGTGTCGAGGATGATGAACATAATAGTTGGTTGCAGCAAGCTCATGAAGGATTGCTAGGAAATCACTATTCTAAACAACACACATTGCAGAATCTAAAACGTTTAGGAGTGTATTGGCCTAGCATGGACAAAGAAATACATGAGTGGATTAACAATTTTCCAATGTGCAGAGAGAGACCCCCAGTGGAGCATGCAACCCTTTATCAAGTGTCATTAATTCCAGATTGGAGTGCTCCATTGGTAGAGTTTATGAGGTCAGGAAGATTACCCAAAGAGGCTAGTCTAGCAAGAAGACGAAGCATGGAGCAAGAGGCTCAAGGCTATGCCCTAGTAGGAGACAACCTATACCGAAGAGGTAAAGATGGTTACTTAAGACTGTGCGTTCACGAATCAGATTATTTGAAAGTCTTAGAAACTGCACACAGCGGTGCTGCAGGTGGACATTTTGGTCCTGACCGAGTGATCAAGTCCATTCTATTCTCAGGACTTTGGTGGCCCACTCTTCATATGGACGCACATACCTATGTGAAGAAATGTGACACATGCCAACGTGCACAATATCCAGTTAGAAAAGACGAGATGCCCTTGAGGCCAGTGATGGGAGGGCGTGCATTTTCCAAGTGGGGCATAGACTTCATCGGTCCTATTAATCCCCCTGCTAGAAACTCCCATGCAGAGTATATTATTGTAGCCACAGATTACCTTACAAAGTGGGTAGAGGTGAAAGCCACAACCAAGAATGATGCTCAGACGACGGCTAAGTTCTTATTCGAGAATGTGTTCACGAGATATGGGCTACCAATAGAGTTAGTGAGCGATAGAGGCACACACTTCTTGAATAAGGTCATTGAAAATCTTCTCCAAGAATTCTTGGTGATACATAAAAAGTCTGCCCCTTATCACCCACAAGCTAACGGACAAGCCGAGAGTACCAATAAGATCCTTTGTAACGTATTGACAAAATTGGTAAATAATAAACGCTCTGATTGGGACAAACAACTTCATCATGCTGTTTGGGCTTACCGAGTTGCCTACAAAACGGTACTCAATGCCACCCCATTTCAGATGGTCTTTGGACAGAATGCGGTGTTACCACTGGATTTCTTAATCCCTGCTTTAAAAGTAGCACAAGAGCATGAGTGGAATGGACATGAATTGTCCTCTAGGATCTTTGATCTAGAACGCTTAGGTGAGACAAGGCTACACGCGGCGGCAGGTATCTATGCTGCAAAGAAGAGGCAAAAGGCATACTTTGATGCACACATCAAAGATAAGGGATTGAAAGAGGGAGATCTAGTGTTGGTTTACACACTAAAACAACATGCCCATAAGTTGGAAAAAAGAGGATATGGACCCATGATCATTAATAGAATTTCCACTAGCGGTGCAGTTCAGTTGGCCACTCTAGAAGGAGACATCTTGCCAAACTATATCAGTGGTTGTAGAGTCAAGTTATACCAAGAACCTCTTACAGAGGATATGCTTACGAGACTCAACACTGCTAAGAAGCGAAAAGAAGAGGAGTTAAGGGTGAGAGAAGAAGCCCAAGCCGAGGCTAGAGAGCACATAAGGCGAAATAAGTTAAGGCGACTAGGCCTAGGTGTCCACTCAAAAGCCCCAAAATATCACATGGATATGTGCCAAAAGTCAGGCATAGCGACTTCTCAAGTCATTGACCGAAGACCATTTGTGACCATAGAGATAGGACAAGGAAAGGATGCAAGGACTGTGAAAGCATTGATTGACTCAGGTGCTGCAAGTAGTGCAGTTAGACTATCCTATCGCCAAAACTTGCAGTTGAACATCAATCCCATAGAAGCTTATCTCATAGGATTGGGAGGTGTGGAAACCCCTTGTTTGGGCGAAGTGGAACTTCCCATCTACCTGCAAGATTGCAAGAGAACAAGGATTACGACCACCACATGCTTGAGAGATGACTCTCCTCCCAACCAAATGCCTCTATATATAGCTCTCTCCAGGGGACTACCTTCTTGGGCAGGTGGATACTAACCAACCAAGTGTCAGCCATGTAACTGCATGTGCGCCAAGTGTCCAGTGGATGCTTCTAGAAGGTTCTAGAGCTCTTTGGGCAAAATACTCTTCCCATGTATCCCATGGGGATTGAACCCAAGACCTCGTCCTTCACATCTTTGATTCTTAACCACTAGGCTAAGTGGATTACTTGGTTACAAGAGTAAATGACCTCCTAGTAAGTCTAAACTCGAGATCTTTGGTCATACACACGGATGACCAAACGGTATCCGATTTCAGATCTGTCTGAACCGGCCAGACCCTTGGATCATAGACTTACTTTATTACATTCTTTCCCCCTTGGAAAAGATTTTCGTCCTCGAAAATAGAGCTATATACATACTGTAGGCAACCCCCGAGCCTCATGTTCTAAAACTGGAAGAACATGGTCATGTTCTAGAACTGGAAGAACATGTCTCATCTCTGTGGTGGCATCCTTGCCCAAATGATTCTAAACACTATCTCGCTTTGCACTTTGATAAACTAGTCAAAGTACAAAATAGTGAATGAATAATAAAGGTGGATCTAAACACATATCCCTGGCTAATTCACAGTTTCTGGATGTGCGATCTAGGCACAAACATGTGAATTAGGTGGATTCAAATTACTAGTCCATTTCTAGGCATAACTGGTGCATGGGCTTAGTAATGAAGGTGGGATTCTTATCCCTCGCAAGACTTTGAGAATTCTTGATTCACTTGAATTTGTTTTGGAAAACTTGAAGTTTGGTTGTCCCATACATCTAACTTTAGATGTCTGTACAATGGTTTACTTTTATCTAACAGTTACTTGATTTTTTCACCCGACTAGAGGACTACGTTGTCCTTATGAGTTTAAAAATCCTTTGTAAACTGTAGGAGAAAGTTTACCATTTTGGTGGAATCAACCATACTAACTTCACCAATTCAAATTCAAAATGAAAATTGTCCAACTTAGGACACTTTTCTCAAAGACTTGTAACTGAAAGTTCTTGGGAATTGTCAATCTGATGAGCAATTCCTAACTTCCTTATTCTAGAGTATACTGGACTCTAGGAAATTATTTATGCTGTAACTTGAAGCAAAATCAAATGAATAAGTCTACTTAGACTTATCATCTTTTGAAGATTGAAAAGGTTCTTGTACATAACATCTATCTAGGATGTTCAAGTTAGTTATCTAATTCTAACCGGCTATCCCTAGTCTTTTGCAAAAAAGAATCAGATACCATATCTGAGTCAATTCCAAAAGATTTGGAAAGCGGAAAGAGATAACTAAGACTTTGTACAACCAATTCAAACTTCGCACATACATAAACTTGCTATGAGTCAAAGTCTAGTTGACTCAGGACTTTAACTTCTCAACGATCTATTTCAATAAGATATTGAAGCATTGACTTTATCTTTAAGAGAAATAAGCTAGCTTCTCAAAAAGATTCAAAGCAAATAAAAAACATCATCTAACCACAAGATACTAGTGTGGTAACCAACATCAGTGTGTCGACCCACTGAGGTTACGCTGATGAGTTTTGTATTCAAATAATGCTTCACTTGAGACTAAGTTCAGGTCACATTCAATCTTTTTGACTCCGTGAATGCAATTCTTGTGCATTTCTTTGAGTCTAAAAGAGTGAATTTTATCAAGTTACACTAGGAACTTGATGCTTGACTTAGTCAATTAAATCTTTAGTTGAAAAGATCAACTCAAAATCAAAGTCCAACTTCTTTCAGAAATTTATCAAATATTTCTGATCAATAACACTTAAACTTGAAGTGTTCTATGAAGATCTTGGAAGTTACTTACTTCATATCTTCATAACTTGTTTAGGAGAAGTTCATGGATTCAAGATCTATTTCTTGGAACTTTCTACTCCTAAATAAAAAGTTCAAAGTTGTGTTCACAGTAACATTACTATTGGATCAATCATCAATAGATGCTTGGACTTTAAACATAATTTTGATTGGTGAAATATGTTTAAAGGACTCTAGTAACATCTGAAGATTGACCAATAATAATGAGTTTTGTATCAAACTCGAGAATAGAAGTCGATATCACATAAATGGAAGTTTAACTTAAACTTTCATACTGGCAAATGTGATATTTCGTCTCTAGTTTGATACTCAAGAAATGAATACAATTGAATCAGTAAATTTTTTGGATATTATTTGAAAGAAGTTCTTTCAAATATTCTTTTTACAATTCCAAGATAAATCATTAGACTGGAAAGCAAAAGATTCCAAGATGAATCATCTGCTTCAAGTTATAGCTTAGTATTACTTGATTCCTTGGTAGGAATCAAAAAGTTCTTGAAAGAAAAATCTCCCCAGACGTGAGACTAGCATCTTTCAAGAAAAGTTATATAGTAAGTAGTTCCCAGTAAATCCCTAACCACCAGTTTTGGTATTTAAGTCCAAATAAGTGATATAACCTAAAGGTATATCAAAGATTCTTAGCTTTGGAATCTGAGAGGCATAAGTGTATGCTTGGACTTGTGTAAAGGGAAAGATCTCTAAAATCCTGCAGGTAAGCAAAGAAGCTTAAAGATAGTTAAAGAGATCTTAAAGATAAAGACTATAAGTCTTTATTTTTATCGCAAGATCAACCAGACTTGATCAATCTTGGCCATGATTGTCCAAGAATGTGCGATTAGAACTACTCTGTAGATTGCCCAAGTATTGGCAGTAAAATTCTGTTAGGAATGATTCACTCAAGTTCCATTTATTGAATGGAAAAAAATTGTGAAAAAAGTAAACTGTTCCAAGTTTGAACAGAGTGAAGTAATTCCAAGTATGTAGTCTGCAACCGTGAAAACGGTACTTAAGTCTGTGGAAGGTAAAACATAAGTGTTTGCCTATCCTTAAAGGGATTTTGGTACAAATCCAAAAAGCATGAGCGGATGCTTAGACTTAAGCAGTAGAGAGATTCTTGTAAAAAGGCCCCGGCCGGGATAGGTACCTAAAAGCACCAGTATAGAAAGGAATCTAAAGACAAGAAGTCATAAACTCTTGTCGCTACAAAATTGGTCAAGAATAACCAATTGAACTTGAATTTGAGAAATTCAAGTACTTGGAATTTTGATTGGTTTTCATTTGAAAACCCCAGTAAAGAAGAATTGATATTCTGTCAAGAGGTTTTCAAGTTTCCAAGGCAAAGCACATGATTATGAGGTGATCATGCGAAGGAATCAGAAACCTAGGAAAATCTAGTTAGAGGTAATGCCTGAAACTTCCAATTCTTGTAAAAGAATTGAAGAAATAAGGTACTCTATCAAGAGATGTTTAGACTTTAGGATAAGAATCACCCACACATTAATGTGAATATAAAATAGGGTGGTATGGGACACCAAATTTTATACTCAGATTGATGTAGGAAAGATGGAATGGGACATCGGACCGTGGGATGATGATTATCTTTTTGTCCTAGTTTGGATTTTGAAGTTAGGTTTCATCCTCAAGGGAATTAAGACTTCAAGGAAAGTTTAATTCGTAAAGGATGAAAGTAGTATCTTACGATACTTCAAGGTAACTTCAAGATTAAGGAAACTGAAGATATGAAGTAAGTAACTTCCAAGATCTTCATAGAACACTTCAAGTTTAAGTGTTATTGATCAGAAATATTTGATAAATTTCTGAAAGAAGTTGGACTTTGATTTTGAGTTGATCTTTTCAACTAAAGATTTAATTGACTAAGTCAAGCATCAAGTTCCTAGTGTAACTTGATAAAATTCACTCTTTTAGACTCAAAGAAATGCACAAGAATTGCATTCACGGAGTCAAAAAGATTGAATGTGACCTGAACTTAGTCTCAAGTGAAGCATTATTTGAATACAAAACTCATCAGCGTAACCTCAGTGGGTCGACACACTGATGTTGGTTACCACACTAGTATCTTGTGGTTAGATGATGTTTTTTATTTGTTCTTTCTTACGATCTGCTGCAGCGCTCGATTACAAGAGAAAACGATTCTCTGCAGGCGTATGGAGCGTGAACCGCCGTCGGCAGTATGGATAGGCGGGCGTCCTTCAGTTGGGGGGGCAGGGGTTCGAAACCCGATCCCTGCACCAGGGAACACACCTTTTAAAACTTCAAGTTCGGGTCTTATTCAGCGCCTCAACTGACCATTAAGTTCTGCTGAAGAATCTTCGACGCGGACGGAGTTTGGAGATGTGGTTAGGAGAGCTTCCTCTCAAGGCGAGGTTCAGGGTTCGAATCCTCCGTTCGCACAGCAAAGACGTACCTCTGTTTATTTTTGCTCCTTCTTGAGATCTTCTTCAACGCAAACTCCCATCAATAGAATTTGCTGCGGAGATACTTCACGTGGACGGTGATGCTCTTCTAGATAGAGCAGCGTGCTCCAATCGGGGGGACGGGGGTTCGATCACCTTGGCTCGCAGTAGAAAATGAAGATATCTTTTGCTAAACTCCTTAGCCAAGGCTGTCGCCACCATGGATATGCGTGCACGCGAACCAAGAAAGTAGAAGAGACGCATGTATAAGAAAGGATATACAAAAATTCGATAAGAACTTATGAAGGTGATGATGTCCCCCAAGGTCACCATGAGAGCTTGGCTCTGATACCAATGCAAGAGAACAAGGATTACGACCACCACATGCTTGAGAGATGACTCTCCTCCCAACCAAATGCCTCTATATAGCTCTCTCCAGGGGACTACCTTCTTGGGCAGGTGGATACTAACCAGCCAAGTGTCAGCCATGTAACTGCATGTGCGCCAAGTGTCCAGTGGATGCTTCTAGAAGGTTCTAGAGCTCTTTGGGCAAAATACTCTTCCCATGTATCCCATGGGGATTGAACCCAAGACCTCGTCCTTCACATCTTTGATTCTTAACCACTAGGCTAAGTGGATTACTTGGTTACAAGAGTAAATGACCTCCTAGTAAGTCTAAACTCGAGATCTTTGGTCATACACACGGATGACCAAACGGTATCCGATTTCAGATCTGTCTGAACCGGCCAGACCCTTGGATCATAGACTTACTTTATTACAAAGATGTTCCAATGAAAGTCAAAGTGCTAGTGTGTCAAGATGAGAACCTTACAAAACCACTTGTCTTAGGACAAGATTGGATTTATGACAATGCAGTCAAGTTAAACCTAAGAAGTCAACTTCTTCAAGTTTGGGTCCAGGGACAATGCTTTACATTAGAACTAGAAAATGGCATGCTCACAAATCCAGATGTCACATCTTGTAGTTCTTCTAAGACTAATCATATGGAAGAAGATGTTGTATGTGTCAAAAGCTCTATGATGCAGAAGGAGTCAATCGTGGAAGAACAGGTTCGAAGGCGGGTGGATCTTTCTTCTTCTCCAAAGAATCAAGTAGCCATAGAAGTGAGTCCACCACACAAGCAAACACAACCGATCATGACAACTGCTACATCAAATAGAAAGACACCATTAGATAAGAAAGTCGTTCCGAACATGAAGCAGATCTGGGTACGCAAAGGAGAGCAACCACCAGCCTTGCCCCCACAAATCCCATCTAGGCAAGCCAACCAGGCCAGAAGACGAAGGAAGCAGCTCGGACAAGCTCAATCACAAGGTTCCAACAAGTTTGGGTGCCTAAGAAGTTAGCTGCAGCTCAACAAGGGCAATTACAGATGTGGGTACCTAAGAAGCTCTTACATCTACAACAACCTATGTTCTCCCACATGCGAAAGGTCTCAACAAAGAAGCCAAAAGGAGAAGAGGGTAAGAACCACGTACAGAGACCGAAAGGAGATCAAATCAGCTCTTCAACAATAGTAGGAAGATGTGCAAAAAGGATATGGGTTTGGAAGCCAAAAGCACAAGTAGCCTCCATCGAACCAAAGCGCCAACCACATTGGATACCACAGTTCAGAAAGCATCCAACGAGGAAGACGCCTGAAGTAATCTCTACAGTGCCAAATGCTGTTCTAAAATGGGTCCCTATCAAGAGGAAGGATCAGTGGTCATCTCAAGATCCAATGGATACCTCCAACAAAGATGACATCAGGCTTCGACGAGCGACAACCATGTGCTCCTTGCACAACCCTATCTTTTGCACCATTCAGGTCATGCATTTCCAAAGTATGCATTAATATAGGGCCACATTACACGGCCGTGCATAGACACACTTGAGAATCCCAGGCACAAGAGCACATTGACATATGTCAAAGATTTTTATTGATTGATACTAAATTCTGTCTTCTTGTTTTGTGATATTGTTCCTATTAAATAAAAAAAAAAAAAAGAGGAAGAACTTGTTCCCAGGTTTGGCTCATGAAACATGAATGAGACATGCTTAGTTGAAGATGGAACTATTGATTACTGGGCATTTATCAGTTGGGATAGAAGTGTGTCTCGGCTAGCAGATGATATTATTGCTGCCTTATCTGGTAGATGGCAAGCACTTGGCATGAACATGGCATCTACAATTATGATTTTCTCTTACCATGGTAGGAATGAAGAGCTTGAAGGTCCGCAACTTGAGTGATGCTTAACTACTTCATGTACGAGAGCATCCAAGGAGATATCTGCAAAGGGTAGTTCTGGAGGAGAAGACTCCTGCGTATGGTGAGCTAAAGAGAATATGTGAAACTCAGCTTGGTGTAGTTACCCAATGTTGTTTGCCAAAGAATATAAAGAAATTCAATTCTCAGTATTTGGCAAATGTTGCTTTGAAAAGAGGAGAGAGGATCAACCACTCAACAGATTTCATCAGTGGACCATCAACATGGACATTCATCAACAATGTTCCATCCCAAAGGCCGAGTGTACAACACGAAGAGATGAACATCGATCAACCTTCTCCATGGTAAGTATCTTTACTCTGGCAACACCATAACCATGATAGATTAGGAAACCTCTTCGTCAGCATACCCTTGAGCACTTAGCTCAAGACCCGCAATTTTTGCACCATACTTCTTCCAATGCATTTTCCAAGTAAGCATTCATAGGGCTACATTACAAGGCCATGCACAAGGCACATATTTTCCTCAAACCATGCACGAACACACTTATTCATCACTCAATATGGGTTAGGAGTACTTGGCATGACTACTATGAACATCAACTGTGGAAGATCTAGAAAACATCAACGAAGACTCACAACGACACAGTCATGCTGGAATCCCAGGAAGAAGCATATACCAAGAAACTACAACTTGCAAAGACTCGCAGTGATAGATGAAGAACCAGACACATCTGGAAGTCAGACGACTTTTGTTCAGACAGACGGGATGCTCCCTCTCAAGGCACTACTTGGAACAACCACTACAACAAGGGTCTGTCAGGGACGACAGACTCGAGAAGGGGGGGAGTGTTGAAGCTCAAAGTCAAGGACAAAGCATGGAGGCACATCAAAAGGTGGACACACAAGGAAAGGGAGCAAGTAGGGAGCTCCATGAAGTGTATGTCAAATTTTCATATGAATACCCTACAAAAATAGTGATTTTCATCACTAAAAACCATTGTAAATACCATTATCTATTTTTATAACTCCATTTTGTTCAAGCCGAGGAGTCCTCGAGCTTGAGGAGTATTAGAAGTACCATCGTACCAATTTTCATAATTTGTAGACTTCGTTTGAGCCCTCAAATAAGCCCTGGAACCTAATTTTTGACTAGGCCGGACACTAGGTCTGGACAGGGCCAAAACTAGTCAAAAAACTATAAAAAGAGCTAGAGAGATCATTTTGGGGGTTGGCTGGTTAGAGAATAGAGCTTTTGTAAGAGAACTCTTTTGCAATCTAAGCTTTCCATTGTTCCTCTCTTTGATCTTACTTGTGCGCGTGTGTGTGTATGTGCGTGCATGTTTGTGTGCTTTCACTCACGCACTTGTGCCTTCACTTGCTCGTGGTCTTCATACCGGTCCTCACGTCTCCGCGGATTGACAAGTAAAGGAGGTGGTGCTTACGCTTGAGCTACACCAGCACTCAGACCCACGAGGATGAGATTGCAGATGGCCGATGGTCACATAGAAAGACCCTTAGGGTTGTTAGAAGGAATAACTCTCACCACCTGTGGTGTTGAGTTTGAGCACACATTTGCTATATGTGATTTTAGCAAAAATCATGCCTATGAGATGATTTTGGGAAGACCCTTTATGCGACAGTTGCAAGTGGTACAGGATTGGGGAACCAATTCTTTGTACCTGCAACACTTAGGTGTTACGACCAAAGTGAATCTCAAAGATTACTCTCATAGAGATGTCCCTCCTATCCAATGGAATCCCATCCATAGAGCCAAAGATGATACAAAATCGGTGCATTCCATAGGGTCAGGATCCTCATGGATGCATGAAGACACCCACTTATGGATGTGCAAAGTAGCAGTAGAAGAAGAGAAGAGAGAAGAAGCCAGAGAGATAGGTGCAAAAGAAACACATAGATCAATTGAAGACCCAGCCTATGCGCCTGTAGTCTTTCCCGACGAAGAATTTGAACCCCACGGCTGGGCAGAAATCTTAGCAACAATGGATGTAGCCATCAATGAGGAACAATGGACACCCCACTGTGATGAGGATGGCTATGACATTTCAGTTTTCTCCATAGAGCCAATCATGGGAGAGGCAGTGTTACAAGAATGCGAACCTAGCCCTGATGCAATTGAGGATGCGAGTGACTCCGATCTAGAGTCAATCATTATGGACCCACCTTTTGCATCAGATGAAGAATACTTCTATGAAGTAGAATTTCAACTCCAGAGGCACGGAGAGCTTACCAATGATATAATGCTAGCCACACATGTAACCCCTAAGGAAGAAGGAAAGAAAAGGAAGAAGAAAGAAGTCACACCAGAAGAGGAAGAACCTTTGTTTGAGGTCCCGGAAAATTTTAAGAAGTATGAGATAGATGACAGGAGAGTCATGATTAGAATGCCTAAACGAGAGGCGCAATCGGGGGAGGCCTATGATAACAAAGAAACCGCGAAGAAAGTAGTTGTAGCCATCGAGGAAGGAGAAGAAAGATGCACGTACATAGGCCATGACTTGACAGAAGAGGAAGAACAAGAGCTAATAGCCTTGCTAAGAGAATACAGAGATGTATTCGCTTGGAGTTACAAGGACTTGAAAGGTGTGGATCCTGACATATGCTCACACACCATCCCCATGACCTCAGATGCCAAACCTTCTAAGCAAAAGCCATATACATATAATGATAATTACGCTGCCAAGATCAAAGAGGAGATAGATAGACTGGTTGAAGCTGGATTTATCTATGAAATTGAGCATACTGAGTGGGTATCCCCCATCGTAGTGGTGCCCAAGAAAAATGGAAAGCTGCGTGTATGCATTAACTTGAAGAAGGTCAATGCAGCCACAATTCGAGATAACTATCCGCTTCCTATCACAGAACACCTCCTAGAAAGAGTAGCAGGCAAGGAAGTGTACAGCTTCCTTGATGGATTTTTGGGCTACAATCAAGTAGCCATAGCTCCAGAAGATCAGCATAAGATGGCATTTGCCACTGAATGGGGCATATTTGCCTTTAGAGTAATGCCATTTGGGCTTACCAATGCACCAGCAACCTTCCAGAGGCTGATGTTCCATGTATTTAAAGAGTTCCTGAGGAAGAACTTAGAAGTCTATGTTGATGATCTTTGTGCTCATTCCAACATCAGACAAACCCATATTCCTGAACTCAGACAAATCTTTGACAAATGTAGAGAATATCAAGTCTGCCTAAACCCAGAAAAGTGCGTTTTTATGGTCAGGCAAGGCAAGATTCTAGGACACATAGTGTCAAAGAAAGGCATATCCATTGAGGAAGAGAAAGTGAGAGCCATAGCCGAGTTACCTAGGCCAAAGAACATCAAGGAAGTACAGGCTTTCATGGGGCATTGTGGTTACTACCGCCGGTTCATTCACATGTATGCTGTCATTGCAAAGCCCATGTACGGACTTCTGACTAACTTTGGGTGGACGGATGAATGTGAGAATTCCTTCAATGAGCTTAAACGGCGATTATGTTCAGCACCGATCTTGACCACACCAGATTGGAATAAGCCTTTCCATGTTCATGTTGATGCATCCAATTATGCTATTGGGTGTGTACTCGCGCAGCCTACCGGTGAAGGTAATATGGATCTTCCAATTGCCTATGCTAGTAGACAATTGAATGCAGCTGAACGAAATTATACCACTACGGAGAGAGAAGGATTAGGCATGGTATATGCAGTTAAAAAGTTTAGACATTATTTGCTTGCAAATAAGTTTAAATTTTTTACTGACCATCAGGCACTGCTATATCTTGTTAACAAGCCATGCAATACAAGTAGATTAGTAAGATGGTTTCTCTTGCTAATGGAATACGACTTTGAGGTTGTGGTAAGGAAAGGTAGGACTCACTTGAGAGCAGACCATCTCTCTAGACTCACATCTGGAGAAGCTCCACAAGGAGTGTCAGATGACCTTCCTGATGCTGACTTGTTTAATTTGGAAGTGGTGCCACAGTGGGCTAAGCCACTAGTGCCAGTATTGACATACGGGCCTAACCATCCAGTAATAAACACACAGGATAGAGAGGTGGTAAAAGCCCAAAAGTATCACATCATGGCAGGAAGTATGTACAAGCACACAGATCAAGGGATCTTGGCTTGTTGTGTGGAAGAGGATGAGTACGCTAAATGGTTGCAATTAGCACATGTAGGTGCATTAGAGCAACACTACTCAAAGCAAAAAACCCTACAGACACTAAGGAGACTCGGAGTGCATTGGCCGACTATGGAAGTTGATGTCCAAAAGTTGTGCAAGGAATGCCCAATCTGTTGCACTAAACCACCTGTGGAACATGCCACTCTTTATCAAGTGTCCATAGTGCCAGATTGGAGTGAACCACTAGTATCCTTCTTGAGGACGAAAACATTCCCTCTAGACATGACCCTGGCTAGGAAAAGGAGTTTAGAACAAGAAGCCCTGGATTACTCACTCATTGGTGATAATCTATACAAGCGTGGTAAAGATGGTTACCTGAGACTATGTGTCCATGAGATTGAATATCTCAAGATCTTGGAAACTGCTCACCAAGGTGTAGCAGGAGGACACTTTGGACCAGATCGGGTGATCAAGGCAATAATATTTGCGGGCTTCTGGTGGCCGACCCTTCACATGGATGCACATACCTATGTGAAACGGTGTGATGTTTGTCAGAGAACTCAGTATCCTATACGCAAAGATGAGATGCCACTGAAACCTATGATGGGTGGACGTGCATTCTCTAAGTGGGGAATAGACTTCGTAGGTCCTATTAATCCTCCAGCTAAGGGTTCCCATGCAGAATATATCATTGTTGCCACTGTCTATCTAACCAAGTGGGTAGAGGTAAAAGCCACAACAAAGAACGATGCTCAAACAACAGCCAAGTTCTTATTCGAGAATGTGTTCACCAGATACGGGTTACCTATAGAGCTAGTCAGTGACAGAGGCACTCACTTCTTGAATGAAGTTATTGAAAATATGCTCCAAGAGTTCTTGGTAGTACATAAGAAGTCTGCCCCCTATCACCCTCAAGCTAATGGCCAGGCTGAGAGCACCTATAAGATCCTATGCAATGTACTGACGAAATTAGTGAACAATAAATGCTCTGATTGGGACAAACAGCTACACCACGCTGTTTGGGCATACCGAGTCGCCTACAAAACGGTACTCCAAGCCACCCCCTTTCAGATGGTGTTTGGCCAAAATGCAGTGCTACCATTGGACTTCTTAATACCTACATTGAAGATAGCACAAGAGCACAAATGGACAGGTCATGAACTCTCCTCTAGACTTTTTGACCTTGAACGATTAGGAGAAACAAGACTGAGAGCGGCGGCAGGGATATATGTAGCTAAGAAGAGACAGAAGGCATACTTTGATGCCCATGTGAAGGATAAGGGCTTGAAAGCAGGAGATCTAGTTTTAGTCTACACATTGAAACAACACGCAAGGAAGCTAGAAAAGAGAGGCTACGGACCTATGATCATAAATAGGATCTCCACAAGTGGAGCAGTACAACTAGCCACTTTAGAGGGTGATGTTCTCCTGAGCTACATTAGCGGATGCAGAGTCAAGTTATATCAGGAACCTCTGATGGAAGAGATGCTAACTCGACTCAACACTGCTAAGAAACGCAAAGAAGAAGAAAAATGAATTCGCGAAGAAGCTCAAGCGGAAGCATTGGAACACATCCGGAGAATGAAGATGAGAAGACAAGGTAGAGAGCAACCTAGGACAGATGCATATGCAGATCAAGGATATCATGTGGCTATGTGTGAAGTTTCAGGTATCAGCTCTCATAGGATAATTGATCGACGTCCTTTTATAACCTTAGAGATAGGACAAGGAAAGGGTGCAAGGACTGTAAGAGCCTTGATTGATTTAGGTGCAGCCACTAGTGCTGTTAAATTTGCGTACTGTCAAAAGTTGAAATTAACCGTCAATCCTATAGAATCATATCTCATAGGATTGGGAGGTGTGGAAACCCCTTGCATGGGCAAGGTGGAACTTCCCCTCTATATTCAAGACGAAGCAATGACAATCAAAGTACTAGTGTGTCAAGATGAGGACCTCACTGAGCCTCTTGTCTTGGGTCAAGACTGGATTTATGATCATGCAGTCAACCTAAACCTAAGAAGTGGACTTCTTCAGGTACGGGTAAATCAAGTCGAATTACAGTTGAATTGGAAAATGAGGCACTCAAGGAACTAGGTAAGGCACGAACTCCTGGTCCTTCCAGGGGCACACATGAAGTTGACAATGCTGTTCTTGTCCAAAATTGTATGATGCAGAAAGAGGATTGTCTCAACAACGGAGTCAAGGATACGACGGCACTCCCTTCTTTTCCAAAGGCCAGAGGGACGCCGAAACCAACAGTAGGTCAAATACAGAAGGAGCAGAGTACTACCTATACCGGAGGCCAAAAACACGTGCGAAGCAGAATGTTTCTGTCGTTGAAACAAGTGTGGGTGCGGAAAGGCAAACACCCTGTTGCGACCACGCCAACCCCACGGCCAAAACCTCTTATTAGTAATCAACAACACGACACTAATAAGAAGTCTTTCATAAATTCTTCTGCGAAAGTAAAGTCTATTTGGGTACCCAAGAATTCAATGAAGGCCAGCCCACAATCACGACAAATCTGGGTGCCTAAGGCTTGCTTGCGGGCGCAAATAGCTACACCGAGGCCACACCCGGTACAACATGTTTCACTCACTCGAACATCAGATGCCCATTCTTATACATCACACGCGGACACATATTCTTCCATGAGCACAAGTAGAATCACTTGTAAATGGGTCCCTAAGAAGCCTCATTTTCAAGCAGATACTCCTATCAGACCCTCCAGAGTCTCCACAAATTCAAGATCAAAACCCATCCACTGCATTTGGCAGCCTAAAACTTGTAATAAACCCCCGGACCCCAGGTGAACATCCATGCCCACCTACTAACTACGTGACTCTCACACTACATCATTCCACTTAGCTCCTAGGTCTACCCACTTCCTAACTACACACACATACACCGAGCACTTAATAACCTACTAATCTCTTCCGAACCTCATGTTCATGTTGTAATGAGGACAAAAACAGTTCTATCCTGTTCTTTACAAGGTTAACACCTGTTTCTATATTCTCACAGAACCGACGGTGATTTCCGCAACATGGCTGACGCTGCGAGAACAAGCTCTCAAACAGGAACGAGCCAGCAAGTGGTGGACTTAGACAGTTTACCCGTTTTGCCTGAGACAAATGAAAGACCAGAAGAATTGCAGGCCATCAAAATCATACCTATTGCGGACCCTCCCAGTGGCCATACCATGCCCGTCGGAAAAGCTTCCCACTGGTTTGGTGAAGTGGCAGGACCCTTGGGAGAGGGAACATACTTATGGGAATCAGAGTTGGACTTCAATGGGAAGCAAGGTAAATACCATTTCTTTACAAGAGAATTCGAGAAGTTACAAAATGTAGAAGGTCTACGTTCGGTATGGGAGAAGGCAGGATTGGATGCATATTTGAGTGCACGGCTCCCAAAGCCTGACTTCATGCGATGCTACTATCTCATCAACACCTTGACTCCAAACAAGAACCCAAAAGGTGCAAGCTCATTTGTGATCCCATCTCTAACAAAAGGAAATGAGCTCAAGAGGTTTAGGTTATCCAACAACTTGGTGAGAGAGGCCCTAGATATGCGCGGAATGCATATTCCTACAGAGAAGGAGACCCTAGTGCCTGATTACATGAAGAATCGAAGCCTCACCAAACTCAAGGACATGGTGTCCATGACGCCTAATATTGCAATACACCTTCGCATGT
Source organism: Ceratopteris richardii (assembly GCA_020310875.1). NCBI lineage: Eukaryota > Viridiplantae > Streptophyta > Polypodiopsida > Polypodiales > Pteridaceae > Ceratopteris > Ceratopteris richardii. The sequence continues at coordinate 84,725,349 of CM035443.1, forward strand.
GCATGCAACACTTTGCTTTTCCTGCCCAAGATAGATTCACCATGCCGCCCAAAAAAATATGGTTTAGTTTGTATCTAGCAGAGACACAGAGCCTCACCATCAACTTACCCCACTGGATAATTGATCAGATACACCTAGCTCACAAACGATGGCCGCGGAAACAGGTTTTATATGGATGTTGTGCTCTGACGAGAATCATTTATAGGTGTTTGGCTTATGACATCCCTATTCAACGGGCCCTGATGTGGAATCGTGTAGAGCAGTTTAGAGGCAGGACATCCACTGGACCCCCTTCTAAGAAGATGAGAGGTACTGTCCAAGTCCCTTGTGCTCAACCACGTGGAGCCACCCTAACACCAGACGTTACCCCTCCACCCCGAAGAGTCCGACCATTCACACTCCGACTTCCAAGACGCAGCACCGATGGTCCTAACTTGATATTCCCTCCCATCCCAACCGATCTTGAATTTCCTGGTGGTGCACCCTTGGAAGAACTCACGAATGAAGACTTTGAACAATTGTTACAGGACGTGGAGCTGGAGGCAGAAGAGGCACAACAAGTGGAGAATGTTCAACCGCAGGCGACAGCCTCCCAAGTACCTGTCACCACAGTTGAAGTGGATGGAGAGGATGATGAAGATGAAGAACAAGAGGAAGATGAGGAGAATTATGATCAAGAGCATCAAGATGAGCAATAAGAAGTGCCAGAACTTGTAGGTGCACCTGCATATACAACTCAACTACAAAGGTTATACGACACAATCAAAGCAGTACAAGAAAGGCATCAACTCTCTCTTGTGTCAGGTCAAGCTTTGATGCAAGAAATGCTATCAGATGATGGGGTGGATCAACATTTCATTGACACCCTCAAATTAGTGTCAGAATCTTTAGGAGTTCCGGAGGCTGTCCACACTGCAGTCCGCCAGTCTGTGAGGTATGACAAACGCAGAGTCGACACATTACCACGAGCAGGTAAGACTATCAGGATGCCCGTCACAGAACAAGAAGTAACCATTGAAGCCACAGCTACCCCCACCACCACCATTGACCTCTCTGCTGAAGTTGTTCAGACATCACCCATCTCACCCCAGTGCCCCCCATCACCACCTTCTCCACCCCCACCACCACCTCCCACCATGGAAGAAACGGCAGTCATCACCTCTACCTTCACTTATAACCCAACCTCATTCACATCATTCTCATTTCGAGAACCCACCTCACAAGACACCCTCTTCTCCTTCATCACCAATCCCTTGTACACTTCAATCCTTCTATCCTCCGAACCCATAATTGGCCATCCCATAATTCCAAGTGTGGTTGGAAACCCCGCACCCACAGAAGGCACTCTGTGTTTCCCAGCCTACCCCCCAATACGGATACCTCCATTCCATGACCCTCCCTTCCCATCTGTCCCCTACACCTCATTCTACCTAACCGCACCATCCCAACAACCATCCTTCGTGGCGCAGTCCATCAGCACTCCAATATTTCAGAGGCACATTCCCTCGATGTTCGCAATGACATCAATCTACACGAACACCACACTCACTTCACCTACCATACCAACCTACATGGTAGCCCCAGTACCCACCACTCTGTCTGACCCAATGGACATTTCACCCACCATAGCACCTCTCCCCACAATTCCACCCTCTCCCCCTCCACTACCCCCCACCTCACCACTCAACACATCATTAGTAGACACAACATTCACTACCTCCCTTCCCATTCCCACCTCCCCTGCATCCCAAACTTTTCCCCTTGCATCTCATAATGTAAATAGCACGTTCACTACATTACTTCAGTGTGCACATCAACTACAACAAGAATACCATCAATTGGAAGAACGCACTGTTGCCCTCCAAGCAGAATCTTAGCGTCTACAAGCTAGAGTCAACACTCTTGAAGATGATTACCAAACGCTTCTCTCAGAACATACCACCTTACAACAGGCTCACACAGAATTGGAATCGAAAACCTCAACAGTGGATGATCAAGCAGTGAAGGAACTGGAAGGTATGCTCGAGTCCCAAATGATATCCAATGCTACACTTAGACGCAATCTTGGACTATTAAGGAAGCATATGGCAGCAGCACTAGAAGAGAACAAGAGGCTTCAACAACAAAACCAAGACAACTTTGAAGCGGCTATGGAAGGAACTGCAAGAGCAACCATTAGCCCTACCAAGTATAGAGCAGTCCCATCAGAAGACATTCGCATCTTACTCGAAGAGCATGCAAATTTCTTGGAGTCATATGAAAAGTTAGAGGTTGAATGTGCGGATCTAAAGAAGCAGATAGCGAGTGCCCCCACAGCTCAACAGGAGCCGATAATCTTGCAACACTCTATAGAAGAAGTAGAAACCCTCCGGAAACAGGTGGCAGAACTCCAAGCACGCCTCTTACCATATGAAAGGCCACCCTCGCCAACTGAAGAACCAAAACCTGAAACAGTTGTGGAAATCCTTGTCGATGATAGCTATGAATAGCCGTACGAGCCGATGCCCACACTCGGTGGTCGGGTAACAAAAGAAAGACAAGACACTTTAGAAATTGGAGTTCCAGATTGGGTCAAAAGGATCGAGAAAGTAGGAAAGACACATGATGATCGCGGCCGTGCAAATTCAATCTCTCACAAATCTGGAAGAAACTGTCCTTCGATCTTCTTACTTTCAGAACCTATCCCACCAACGCTTGATCACAACATCAGAGACGCAATACATGCCTTACTTTGTCTTGCTACATGATTATAATGCAGAAGTTAGAAGACATACAGGGAAGGAGCCCACATTCGCCACTCAATTTGAGCCAGCGGACTTACCGGCAGATGCCCGTGCTGGCTCGATCTCCCAACCCAATTGGCGTGCACGTCTACTAACCGATTACCCTGAGATGATGAGCACATGGGCAACCATGCCACTATATATCAAATATAATCCATGCTATTGCCCAATGGTACGTCGCAGATCCTGGCAAGCATTTGCAATCAAGGTACGCAACAATAAAGAATGCTCGGCTTGGGTTAACTATCCATATTTTGCTCTGCCTCGAGGGACCCCAACCGTAGCCTACATGATATCAACTATTCGACACTGGTCTACTCGTCTAAATAATGTACCCTTCATAGCAGCGAAAATGTGTATGAAAATATTCGAGCTCATGACCATTGTCTTCAAAACCTTTCGAAAGGTACAAGCTCCATACATCTCTGCCCCTGGATTCTCTCAAGGTAACAAGGATTTAGTCTACGACATGAGCAAGACTCCCTCGGTCACTATAATCTTTGCCTGGCATGCACGAATAAAGTACTTACCCGCATGCTTCAAGCAGACATTTGAGGAAATGTTCTCTACGGGATTCTGGGAATATCATTCGGAAATTTTCATTCCCAGACCAACACATTTGCTACATCTATTCGCAGTAGAACAAGCCATCCATGCAGATCAATTACGTATGCCACATCCGGACATTCCAGGACCAATTGATTGGGATCGCATGATGACAGATTTGGCCAGAGGACTACGCATACAGGAACATCAACTTGCCACTCATGTGGTGGACTATTACATCCAGCACTCCCAGCAACAAGAGTTTGTCAGAGACGACAGACGCGAGAGAGGGGGGGTGTTGAGAGCCCAAGGACTGACTAGACAAGGAAGCCAGCGGAGAGAGTCAGAGCGAGGTGAAGGATTAAGTAGACAGAGCAGTCGATGCAAATCTCGCAGATAGGCCCTTCAAATTTTTCCAAATCAACATCTTTACAACAGTGATTCTCATCACTAACAATCATTGTAAATACCATTTCATAATTTTGTACTCCATTTTGTGCAAGCCAAGGAGTCCTTGAGCTTGAGGAGCTTTAGAAGTACATACCTGTGAGTTTTCACATTTTTTAGACTTCGTTTGAACCTCCAAATAGGGTAGAGAAC
>CM035443.1:84736777-84749277 GCA_020310875.1 Ceratopteris richardii
CGAGGCAGTTACAAGGGACGGGATAGGTAGAGTTTGGGGGGAAGGAAATGGGGGGATGGAGGGCAAAGAGATGGAAAGAGTCTGACTAGTGACAGATGGTTGTCCAACGGCATGGGGGAAGAAAGGGTGACCTAATTGAGGTTCAAAAACTTGAGTGACAGAGGTGGACGAGGGTGAAGGAAGGAGAGTGGAAATGGGGGTGTGTACAATGGTCTCACTATAGGAGGAGAATGGTTGTGTAGAAAGACACGTGGAGAGAGGCTCTGATGGTGGGATAGGAGATGATGGGGGAGATGGGGCATGCGTAACTTCCTCCGGTTCATCATTGTGCCTAGGGCTAATCATGTGCACATCTTCTGATGTGGACGTAGCTAACACGGTAGATACTTCCATCTGAATCATCTTTCCTTGTCGCGGCCGTGTATCAATTCTTCTTTGATCATAAGCAGGGTTCTCTTGACAGACCAAGGTTCTTAATGCTTCACTGATGCCACAGGTGTCCGCCAAAAGATTTAGCGATTCTACAAATTGGGGGTCGATATGCTCTGACTGTAACATCTGGTTTACTAGGGCCCTATTTGCTTCTTCTGACATTTTATGGCGGCTTTGTACCTGCTTGATTGTCTGGTATAATCGTTTGAGCTGTGCCGTATATGCAGGTGCTTCGTCTTCACTCTCTTCTGGGTTATTCCTTGGTGCCTGCTCCTGGGCTTGTGTGTTTGGACTTGGGGGAGGCTGTGTCACTCCTAGCTCCTGTACGCTGCTTGTCTCACCTCGTGCATATTCTCTTTGGGTTGATGTCCCCGGATCGACATTGTCATTCACTGTCTGATAGGTGAGCCGTCTGCAGAAATGTTTCAAAATCAAAATTTGGGTCTTCGGTGAAAGTGGCCATCGCTGCAAATTCTGCATCGGTAGGTAGCGGAGGGGCAGAGGGAGTGGGCTGTACCACCTCTCTTGGTTGAGACTCCTGGAGATGAATTGTGATTGGTGCCACCGGGGCTTCCTCTCTAGTGGAGACTTCGGTAGTGGTTGCTGGAGGGATCAGGACTTGTGAAAGGGATCCACGCATTCTTTTTGCAGGCTGACTCCCTGACTTTCGCCCTTTAAACAACTCCAGATGTGCATACTTTAGGGCTCGAGCAACTGGCACATCATACGCCAGACATCTGTAGATGATTCTAGTCAACGCACAGCAACCATGTAGGGTGGGCTTCCTCACCCCCCGCTTGCCTGCCTCATATACCTGATCTAAGATCCATACTGGCATCTTAATGGGCAAGCTGCCGGTCTCTGCTAAGTACAGTCCGTACCATATCTTCTTGTGAGGCTGAGTGAAACGGTCTTGAGCTGGAAATGCGAAGTGCTGGAGGCACATCCGCAGGGGTATGGCGATGTTGGGGGTGAGGGCGCACATGTCTTTGAGCTTCTTGACTCTATTGCTTTTCATTGATTCTGGTATCAGGGGGTCGCGATCTGAAGGCACATGAGTGCCATACATTTGAAGGGCTTCCCTGATTAATGTTACATTTAGTTCAAACTTCCTCATCTCCTCCAGATTAGATAAGGAGGGCACCCAGAATGTGCCTGAATGATCTTTATCCCCGGTAGGTTTCATCGTAGCAATCAAGTAGTAACACCTGAGGAAGTCAGGTTTTGGTAGAGCTGCACTGAAGTAAGTTTGCAGTCCTGCCTTTCGCCAGATCTCTTGAAGGGGAGCTGCATTTTGTAAGGCTTCAAATTCTCTTGAAAAGAATTGGAAGGTCCACCAAACCCCTCCACACTCCATCTTGGACTCCCAGATGTGGTCCGCGTCTCCCAAATCCCCTGGCATTTCATTGAACCAATGGGAGTGCCCTTTTACTCTTTCGGTTAGTCCACTGGGTGGATCTGGAATAGGGATTCTTCGCACATTCAAGAATTCTTCCGGTCTAGCCGTTGGTGGAGCTTCCACTGGCATGGCATCCCAGTTGATGGGGGCACCAGATCCTGCCTGAGAGCTTGTGCCTGCCGCGGTTGCCATGAGAGTAGGTCGCTTATCTGCTGGAAGACGAAAGGCACATTAGTGTTGCATAGGAAACAAGATGTAATGGTGTTCCCTTCACAATACTAACATGACAATCCAGGAGGTCAGTAGTTAGTGGTGAGGTGTTTATGATATGTGTGAGTGGTGATTAAAGGTCAGTGTCATCCTAGATGCGTACTTTGGTTATGCAATGGACTCGAAATGCTTCTGTGTTAGTGTGGACGGATTTACAGAAGATGGTCAGGGGGTTTAGTACACAGTTTAACTCTCCACACTTTGATACAGGAGTCGTAGCTTTTAGAGCTAAGGACAGGTGAAGACTTTGGTCTGAGTGTGTGATGTGGTTGGGACCTTGTGGGTACCCATTTCCAGACATTCCTGGGGTTGATGGGAGTGTGGACAGTGAGAGGTGTAGGTATCTTGTCACTTCCTGAGTTGTTGGCCAAGAGTGCTTGTGAGAGCTGCTTCATCCTTGTGTCTGTAGTTGAAGTAATTTGGGCTTGTAAGCTAGCCTTGGGCACCCATATCTGTCTAGCATTAGGGATGGCCTTCATTGACCGCTTAGGGACCCAAATAGAGATGGTGTGCCTAGGGGTGATCCTAGGGGGCTTCTTAGCTTTGATCCTTGATTGTGAGGCTCGTGTCTTGTCTCCTTGAGAATCTGCGATTGGGGCTGTGGGTCTCCCATCCTTGCGTATCCAGATCTGCTTCACGCCACGAGATGCTCCATGTTGCGCGGGTTGGCGCTCCTTCCTCTTGATCAGCGGTCTCCTTCGTATAGAGTGGTGTTCGGTCCGTTCGTTTAGAATCTTCTTTGGATCAATTAGGACCTCCTTCTTGGCTCCTGAACCTTCAGTAAGATTGACATTCCTCTGCACCATAGAAGTTTGGACAAGCACAACGTGGTTATCTTCGCGTGGATTCCTGGAGGGACCAGGAGTTGTTGCCTGTTCTATTGGTTTGAGTGCTTGATTTTCTAATTCAATCGTGAGACGACTTTGGCCTACCCAAGCCTGAAGAAGTCCACTTCTTAGGTTCAGGTTGACTGCGTGATCATAGATCCAGTCTTGGCCCAAGATAAGCGGTTCGGTCAGATCCTCGTCTTCACACACTAGCACTTTTACTGGCATGAGGACCTCTCGTATGTAGAGGGGAAGATCCACCTCTCCCATACAAGGGGTTTCAACACCTCCTAATCCTATCAGATATGCTTCTATGGGTTTTACCTTCAACTGCAGCTGCTAGCAGTAAGAAAGCCGAACTGCACTTGTGGCTGCTCCTGAATCAATTAAAGCCCTCACGCTTGTTGTGCTGTCCTTTTGTCCTATTTCTAGGGTCACAAAAGGTCGTCGGTCTACTATCTTATGGGTGTGTCCACCTGAAGCCTCACACATGGCCATGGGATAGCCTGGGGACTCTTCAGTGTTAGTCATAGGCTGGTCTCTTCCTTGTCTTCTCAACTTCATTCGTTTGATACGTTCTAAGGCCTCTGCCTGTGCTTCCTCTCGAATTCGTTTTTCCTCCTCTTTACGTTGCTTAGCAATATTGAGTCGGCTTAGCATCTCCTCCGTGAGGGGTTCCTGATACAGCTTGACTCTGCATCCGCTAATATAGTTTGGGAGGACATCCCCCTCTAAAGTGGCTAGTTGTACTGCTCCACTCGTGGAGATCCTATTAATGATCATAGGTCCGTAGCCTCTCTTCTCTAGCTTTCTTGCGTGTTGTTTCAATGTGTAGACTAACACTAGATCTCCTGCTTTCAAGCCCTTATCCTTCACATGGGCATCAAAGTATGCCTTTTGCCGTTTCTTTGCAGCATAGATACCTGCTGCTGCTCGTAGCCTCGTCTCACCTAAGCGCTCTAGATCAAAGATCCTCGAGGACAACTCGTGTCCATTCCACTCATGCTCTTGTGCTACTCTTAAAGCTGGAATTAGGAAATCTAAGGGTAGCACCGCATTTTGTCCGAAGACCATCTGAAATGGGGTGGCATTGAGTACCGTTTTGTAAGCAACTCGGTATGCCCAAACAGCATGATGAAGTTGTTTGTCCCAATCAGAGCGTTTATTATTTACCAGTTTCGTCAATACGTTACACAGGATCTTATTCGTGCTCTCGGCTTGTCCGTTAGCTTGCGGGTGATAGGGTGCAGACTTCTTATGTACCACCATGAATTCTTGAAGGAGATTTTCAATGACCTCATTCAAGAAGTGCGTACCTCTATCACTAACCAACTCTATTGGTAACCCATATCTAGTGAACACATTTTCGAATAAGAATTTAGCCGTCGTTTGAGCATCATTCTTTGTCGTGGCTTTTACTTCCACCCACTTTGTAAGGTAATCGGTGGCTACAATAATATACTCTGCATGGGAGTTCCTAGCTGGGGGGTTGATGGGACCTACAAAGTCTATACCCCATTTTGAAAATGCACGTCCTCCCATCATTGGCCTCAAGGGCATTTCATCTTTTCTTGTCGGATATTGGGCACGTTGGCATGTGTCGCAACTCTTCACATAAGTATGTGCATCCATATGAAGAGTGGGCCACCACAGTCCTGAGAATAGAATGGTCTTAATTACTCTGTCAGGCCCAAAGTGTCCACCTGCAACACCGCTGTGTGCCGTTTCTAAGACTTTCAGGTAGTCTGATTCATGTACGCACAGTCTTAGGTAACCATCCTTGCCTCTTCTGTATAGGTTATCCCCTACTAAGGCATAGTCTTGAGCCTCTTGCTCCATGCTTCGTCTTCTTGCAAGACTAGCCTGATGGGGTAATGTTCCCGATCTTATGAACTCGACCAGTGGAGCACCCCAATCTGGGATTAATGACATGTGATAAAGAGTGGCATGCTCCACTGGGGGTCTCTCCTGGCACCCTGGACAGCTCTGGATCCACTCTTGTATTTCTTTGTCCATGCTAGGCCAATATACTCCTAAGCGTTTTAGATTCTGCATGGTTCGTTGTTTAGAGTAGTGATTCCCTAGCAGCCCCTCATGGGCTTGTTGCAGCCAACTAGCATGTTCATCATCCTCGACACAACAAGCTAATACGCCCTCGTTGTCTTGCTTGTACATGCTTCCGGCTAATATTTGATACTTTAGCGATTTTACAATTTCCTCTTTGCTTGTCTTAACATTTTTATTTGCAGGCCCGAAGGTTAGGACTCGTACCAACTTATTTGCCCATTTAGGAACAACTTCTAAATTGAACAGATAAGCATCGGGCAATTCGTCAGGCACTCCTTGCGGTGGCTCTCCTGAAGTGATGCGAGAAAGATGGTCTGCCCTAAGATGGGTTCTACCTTTCCTGACAACAACTTCAAAGTCGTATTCCATTAGTAAGAGGAACCATCTTACTAAGCGACCTGTATTGCAAGGTTTATTGACCAAATATAGTAGTGCTTGATGATCAGTGAAAAACTTGAACTTATTGGCCAATAGATAGTGTCTAAACTTTTTCACAGCATATATCATGCCCAAGCCTTCTCTCTCCGTTGTGGTGTAATTTCGTTCAGCTGCATTTAATTGCCTACTAGCATATGCTATCGGCAAATCTAGGTTTCCTTCACCTGTGGGTTGTGCTAGCACACATCCTATAGCATGATTGGACGCATCTACATGGACATGAAAGGGTTTGCTCCAATCCGGAGTAGTCAGTATTGGTGCTGTGCACAAACGTCTCTTCAGCTCATTGAAGGAATTCTCGCATTCCTCGTTCCATTCAAAGTTTGTTAACAACCCATAAAGAGGTTTAGCTATGATGGCATACATGTGGATAAACCTACGGTAATATCCGCAATGGCCCATAAAGGCTTGTACCTCTTTAACATTCCTTGGTCTGGGCAACTCTGCTATTGCTCTTACTTTGTCTTCATCTGTTGAAATTCCATTCTTAGAAACAATGTGACCTAAGATCTTACCTTGGCGTACCATAAACACACACTTCTCTGGATTCAGACACACTCGATAATCTCTACACTTGTTGAAGATTTGCCTGAGTTCAGGGATGTGGTAACTTCTCTCTTGGGAATGAGCGCACAAATCATCCACATATACTTCTAAGCTCTTTCGCAAGAACTCTTTGAAGACATGACACATGAGTCTTTGGAATGTTGCAGGTGCATTGGTGAGCCCAAATGGCATCACACGGAATGCAAAGATTCCCCATTCTGTGGCAAAGGCCGTTTTGTGTTGATCTTCGGGGGCAATGGCTACTTGGTTGTAACCTGAAAATCCATCAAGGAAGCTGTAAACCTCCTTGCCTGCAACACGCTCCAAAAGATGTTCGGTGATGGGCAGTGGATAACTATCTCTAATCGTAGCGGCATTAACTTTTTTAAGGTTAATGCACACTCGCAATTTCCCATTCTTCTTGGGCACCACTACAATAGGGGACACCCATTCAGTGTGCTCAATCTCATAGATGAATCCGGCTTCAATCAGCCTGTCAATTTCCTCTTTTATTTTAGCCGCATAATTGTCATTATATGTGTAGGGTTTTTGTTTGGTGGGCTTAGCATCAGCGGTCATCGGAATCGTATGAGAGCAGATCTCTGGATCTACTCCTTTCAAGTCTCTATAATGCCATGCGAACACATCCCTATATTCCCTTAATAGAGCTACAAGTTCTGCTTCTTCTTCTGCACTTAGGTCGTCTCCTATGTACGTACATCGCTCTTCGTTCCCTTCAATGGTCACTACAATTTTTTTGGTCTTTTCTTTATTGTCATATGCTTCTCCTATAATGGCCTCTCTCTTAGGCATTCGTACCAAAATTTTCCGGTCTTCCACTTCATATTTCTTGAAATTCTCTGGTACTTCAAACAATGATTCTTCCTCTTCTTGTCTCACTACTTTCCTTTTCTTTTTCTTTTGACCTCCTTCACTTCCTTCCTTTGAACTTATTGTGTTAATGCTCGCAAGGGGTTCTTCTTCCTTTTGGGTTAACACCCCTAAGTCTTCTAAGTAGTGTTCCTCTGAGTCAAAGTAGGTATCCATCACAATGGATTCTAGATCATCGTCACTCTCTTCTTCTTCTATGGACTCGCTAGGATCACACTCTTCCAACAAGGGCTGACACATGAACACTGAAATATCATAACCCTCCTCATCACAATGAGGTGTCCATTGTTCTTCATTGACTGCAATGTCCATGGTAGCTAAGATTTCTGCCCAACCATGAGGCTCAAATTCCTCATCTGGAAATATCATCGGTGTATAGGCTGGGTCTTTTATTGGTCTATCTCCAGGGGAAGTTCCTTCTTCTCTCGCTTTCCGGCGCTTTTCCTCTTTCTCCGCGACCTTGCACATCCACAAGTGAGTATCTTCATGCAGCCAGGATGGTTCAGGTGAACTTCCAGAATGCACGGAGATAGAGTCTTCTTTCGCTTTGTGGATAGGATTCCACTGTAGGGGTGGTACATCTCTGAAGGTGTGATCCTTCAGATTGACCTTGGTGGTGACCCCTAAGTGCTGTAAGTACAAGGAGTTGGTTCCCCAATCTTGTACTATTTGTAATTGTCGTAGGAAGGGTCTTCCTAGGATCATCTCGTAAACATTATTCTTCTCAAAGTCACATATGGCAAACGTATGTTCAAACTCTACACCACAAGTGGTTAAAGTTATCCCTTCAAGCAATCCGAGAGGTCTTTCAAAATGACCATCTGCCATTTGAAGTTTCATTCTCGTTGGTCTTAAGGTGGGTTTGCCCCATCGCTTCCACAGGGAGATGGTCGCGATAGCAACACCGGCACTCGAATCCACAATTGCTTTGGTTGTGTAACCTTGATAGGTGATCGGAAGATAAGTGTTACCTTCTTCACCTTCGCTCATGTCTCCTATCTTGTCAAGAGGTATCTCGGGAACTTTCTGCTTAGAGCCTACTTTTGGTATATTGGATTCAAGTTCTGGAACCTGATCTTTCACATGATTCCAGAGCTCCGGTTTTGCCTTGAGGAGTTCCTCTACAGTGAGGTGACATTGAACCTTAGTGTTCTTCACCACATCAGTGTTCCTGGGAATCACTGAGTCTTCATTTCTTACCAATATCGTGGGTGCTCTGATCTGGAGAGATTCAGATTCCCATGGGCCTGTGAAATGAGGCAACTCTTGTAAAGAATTAGATTCAAAATCTAATCTCTCATCCTCTTGTTGCTCTGCTTGATCCCCATAGATAGAGGGAATGTCTTGGGGAAATTGATCACGAAGATCATCAATCTCAGGAATCGGAGGGGAATCACCCTTCTCCTTGGCCCATTTCTCTTCTTGTATTTCCCGCAAGAACTCTGGAGAGTACTGTTGTATTGAAGGAGGTATTCCAGCATCCGTGGAATTAGGAACATAAGCTACCATTTGTGGTGAGCTTCCTCTTTCAACAACTGGTTGAGCCTATGGAGGTAAAGAAACTTGTGATTTGTTTACCAACTGCTCTAATCTTTCTAGTAAGCCTTGGAAATGCAAATCCGGCTTGACAGCGTTCGTCTGATTGAACTTTTGGCTGGTCTCAAGTATAGCTTGAGCTTGTTCTACCATTTTCATGCACATCTTCATCCGTTCAATCTCTAAGTCGGCTCTAGGGTAACTCCTGTCTAGGTTTGCAGCTGTTGGCCCTTCTTGAAGTCGAGCCTGGTAGGCTTTAAACATCATGTCCAAGCCTTCCGGAGTGGGGTCAGCTAATACTGATCCTACTCGGGGTGGTGGGTGGGTTACGAGGGGTGTGTTAGAGGGTGGAGAAATGGAGGGTGATGGGGATGGTTGTGGAGGAAGTGTGTGGGAGCGCGGTTGAGATGTGATTTCTGTGATTTTTGCCTTGGTTTCTCTCACGCTTTCTTCAAGTTCATTTATCTTTTTTGCCCATTGTCTCTTCATTCTTTCACGACTCTCCTTCCAGGCTCTAGTCCTCTTTTTGGTTATGCTCTCTGTTTCACTCACCTCGGGGCTCTGTTCGGGACCTGCACCTTTGTGTTGTTGAAGTGCCTGGGCTCTTGTGATCACCTGCACAGGTGCAGTGGAAGTCACGCTTCCTATGGAGTCTACAACTAATCCCACAACATTGATAGGAGTGATCTTAGGCATGTTATTGGGGTTTTTTGGGCAATCTCGTAGGAGATGCTCTTTCCCGCAGTCTTGACAAAAGCCCTGAATGGTTACTGGCTGAGGCTGTGTAGGGGCAGGTAGTGGACAATCACGTATAAGGTGATCTCCCTGACATCTGAAGCATGGCCCTCTAGGAAATGGAGGTCGTACCTGCCTAGGTTGAGGTCTAGAGTTGGGGTTTGTGTACATGATATTAGAATACGCCGGTTCCCCACTATTTTCACTTGGGTCCTCATAGTAGTATGACTCGTTATGCTCGGGTGACTGCATGTAGTAAGCCTGTGGGCTATCAATATGTGTGGAGTCAAAACTATGGTCACTGGGGTCACTGTCTGATAGCAAGGGGGTGGCTGGGACTATGGCTCTGTTCGGATTTTCTTCAGTAGATGCATACTTCACTGGGATCACATTGGTTGGAGTAGGGGGTTGCTGCACTAGGACTGGTTGAGGTCTCTGCTGCCCTTGATAAGGTGGCTGATAAGTTTGTTGCGGTCTGTTGTATTGTGGTGATGGGTACTGATTCTGGTATCTACCCTGTTGTGGATATGGCTGAGGATAATTTTGCCTAACAGTTTGTTTGTTATATGGGCAGTCTTGTGCCGTGTGATTGGTGTACCTGCGCTCTATGGTGCAGTACTGGCCACTAAGGTTCGCCTGAGGTTGGGCCATAATGGGGCATACACTTGCCATATGTTCGCCGCCACAATTGTAACACCGCTTAACTGGGGCAAATCTCGGAATTTGCTTACTAGAGACACCTAGTTTTTGGGCTACCTTCTCTGCAAGTTCCTCGATGGATGTGGATTGACCAGATGTCTGTTTACTAGAGCTATCAGAATCCTTATAGATTTTTGATAGTTCTAACTCTTCACCTAGATTGTCCTCAATGTCTATGCACATGCGCACGCACTCCTCTATCGTTCTAGGGTCCTTCAGGTACACATATGACCTGAGCTTAGTGCTCAACAATCCATCTAGGAACAAGGCCACTTGTTTGGCTGGTGTGGGTAACTCTGGCATAGGGCATCTCTCTAGGTACTGTCTAAATCTTCTTCCAGCTAGTCTGACCGTCTCTTGAGGTGTTTGTTTGAAGCTATGAATTAGTGAGGAGGTGTTATGCCTGATTCCACTCTTAGAAAACTCAACAATAAATGCCTCTAAGAGTTGGTCTATGTTTCTGAAATGCCTCTCATTCAGTGGTTGGAACCACGTAAGGGCAGTGTTCCTAAGGGTTAGACCGAAAGCATTATATTGCGTGAATAGGTCCTCCACTTGTTCAGCTTTCAACACTTGTCGAAATTCGGCCACATGGTCATAAGGGTCTCCCGTGCCATCGAAATAATTCTTCATGGACTTCACAAGTTGGGTTGGTCGTAGGGTCCTAGTGTGTTCTCTCGGCCTTGGCAAAGGAAAATCATCAATGTCCCGGTGATTCCATGGGGTTCTATGTCTCTCAGTTTCTACTCTATTCCTTTCTGTTCCCGTTCTTTCTCTTCCCAGGGAGTTGGCAAAACTTACCTCAGGTTTGTCTCTACCTCTATCTCTTTGAGCGCCATGAGCGTGGGAGGTCCCAGTTCCTTGATGACCAAAGGATACATTAGACCTTGGTTGGGAAAAAACAAATTCACCCTTCCAAGTGTAGGCATGTCTGCCCTGCTCAGTGACCACGAAGATTCTCTCTGATGCAGTGTCTAGGTAGGTTACTTGGCCTGGACTATCAGGGTCTTTAAACTCGTAAATTGTGAGGGTGTTCCCCTCCTGAGGTTGAGAAGTTCTATATCTCCAAAAAGCCTCATCGGTTTCCCGATTTAAAAGCAGATTTATGCTTTTATTATCTTGTGGAATCCACTCAGGAGTCATGATTCTGGTCAAGACAGACTTACCGCGGGGAGTTCTTGGCTCTCTCTCTAAGTTCCCTTGCTCTATATCTCCTATGTCGGCCTCCGCAATCACATTTCCAAACTCATCAGTTCTATCGGGAAGAGTGGTGACTACATATATAGTCCCCTCTTTATCTAGGTATGCTCCATTCTCAAACTTGACTACCGGGTGGTCTATTCCATGGGGTTGGTCGGGGTTCTTAATCTGGACCACTGATCTTCTCAGTCCGTCTTCGTAGATGCAAGCACCTAGACGATTCGTCCTGATATATTCCAATTGAGTCTTATAAGGCCCCTCTGGCTTTTCTAGATATGCCAACCTTGAACTACCTACTGATCTCTCCATGTGATAGGACATCTCAGAATCACTTGTTTCTGATCTGGCAGTGTATGGGTAATCACTCAACTGCTGGGCCCAAGACCTGGCAGTGTGATTGACACTAGCTTCAGAAGATCTGAGGCTTTGTCTGTCTCGGCCTAAGTGTCTGCTTGATCTAAGGTTCATATGCCTGATTTATTCACCCCCTGGAACCCAAGCACACTCTCGTTGCAGGTTGATTTTGCCCCAATTACTTTGTTCTTTTTAGTTGAATAGTATGTTTATGGTCTTGTCTGAAATTGCGTCGTCAGGAGTACTTAAATGAATTTCCGCACTTGATGAGTGATCGATTCCCGTTTACCTTTTTGTCCCTTAGTGTTTTCGCACTTAAGACCTATTTATTTTCTTGCACTTGGTTGATTAATTCTCTTGGACTTACTTCGTGCCTAACGTTGCCCTAGTTAATTACCACACCTAAGTCGTACTTAGCCTAGGCTAGGAATTGACAAAGGAGGGTTATAAGATCTTCCAACCTCAATCAGCTGGTTGACCCGACAGCTATGCAAGCCCAGGAAACCTTCTCCCAGGCCCGGTACTCACCCTTGCTAGCTTGCTTTGATTGCCTTGAGTGCCCACAAAGTTCCTGCAAAAACTCACCAGTTAGTATAGCTTTATTGCCACAAGTATTTGAAAGACCCGCTTCAATAATTTTTAACCCCCTTGGGTAGCTCACTGTACCCCCTATCTCTGAGAATCACTTAGTCCCACCTATCTCGGGTTTCTATGCTTTTTGCCCCCTACCACGGTTCTAAGTTTTACCAATATGCCAAACACCAAGCTCACTACCCTTCAACCACTCAAAAATTATCTCTCAATTTTCATGCGTTAATGGCCGTGTATCGCGATAGGTCGGGTCGGGGTGTCGCGATAGCTCGGAGTGTCGCGATACCTTGGGGTGTCGCGATAGCTCGGAGTGTCGCGATACCTTGGGGTGTCGCGATAGCTCGGAGTGTCGCGATACCTTGGGGTGTCGCGATAGCTCGGAGTGTCGCGATACCTTGGGGTGTCGCGATAGCTCGGAGTGTCGCGATACCTTGGGGTGTCGCGATAGCTCGCGGGGTGTCGCGATACCTCGCGAGGTGTTGCGATAGCTCGAGATATGGCGAATTTTCCTGTTC
>CM035443.1:84784581-84792081 GCA_020310875.1 Ceratopteris richardii
CTTCAATGCCAAGAAAATACCTAAGATCTCCAAGATCAGAGATCCTAAACTCCTTTCCAAGATTTGCCTTGATCTCCTCAATGCCCTTTGTATCATTACCTGTAATGATAAGATCATCTACATACACGCACATGTAGACTACGAGTTCTCCTCTTTGTTTGATGAAGAGAGATGGATCCGCCTTGCATTGATTGTAACCACATTTGATCAAATAGTCCACCAATCTTTGGTTCCAAGCCCTTGGAGCTTGCTTTAGGCCATAAAGTGCCTTCTTCAACCTACAAACATGATGTGGAAACTCTTTATGAACAAAACATAGTGGTTGCTCCATGTATACCTCTTCTTCCAAGTCTCCATTGAGAAAGGCATTCTTGATATCCAATTGGAAAATCTTCCATCCTTTGCTAGCAGCCATTGCAATGAGTGTCCTAATGGTGCTCATCTTTGCCACGGGGCTGAATGTCTCTTCAAAGTCCACTCCATAGGTTTGTGCAAAACCCTTGGCCACCAATCTTGCTTTGAACCTAGAAATAGATCCATCTGAATTCATCTTTACTTTATACACCCACTTATTACCTATTACCTTCATGTTATCCTTCTTGGGCACTAGAGTCCATGTTTGATTCTCCTCAAGTGCGTCAATCTCTTCTTGCATTGCCTCTTTCCATTCGGTGTACCTGCTTGCATCTTCACATGGCTTCTTTCTCCATCATGTGTCCATCATCTTCAACTTCATTACCTTCTTCATCCAACTCCACCAATGTTGCTTTGCCTTTGTTGATTGATTGTGCTTCATAGCTTGATGAAGATCTCCCCCTCCATGGTGAGTTCATGCTTGAACTATCTTCATTGATGGAACACCTTGGGCCGCTTAGCTCTAGGTCGATTTGTTCTTCATCATGTCCATGCTTTTCTTCTTCATAGTCCTGCATACAATCATACTTCTTATACCAAGGGAGTAGCTCATCAAATGCTACATCCCTTGATAACCTCAAGTCCTTTGTGTTTGGGTTGAAGCACCTATAACCTTTATGATCATTTGAATATCCTAGAAACACACACTTTTGTGCCTTTGGTTGTAGCTTGTGCCTCAATTCACTTGGCACATGTACATAACAAGTACATCCAAATATCTTCAAGTGGGAAAGATCAGGTTTCTTACCATAATAGGCTTGATATGGTGTCAAGCCATGGATCCCTGAGGTAGGAGCCCTATTCATAAGATACACGGCGGTATTTGCTGCATCACTCCAAAACATGTTAGGTACATTCATCTCATTAAGCATTGCTCTAGCGATCTCGGCAATGTATCTATTCTTTCTCTCTGCTACTCCATTTTGTTGGGGTGTGTACCTGCATGTTACTTGCCTCATGATGCCTTGATCCATTAAAAAATCAGAAAACTCATTGGAGAAATATTCTCCCCCTCCATCGGACCTTAGCTTCTTGATATATGTACCTGTTTCCTTTTCTACCATTGCCTTGAATGCTTTGAAACATGTAAACACATCTGATTTGTTTTTGATGAAATAAACCCAAACCATCCTTGTGCAATCATCTATAAAAGTGACAAAGTACTTGTTACCTCCAATGGATTGCTCTTTGGTTGGCCCCCACACATCTGTATGTATCAACTCCAATGGATGTTGGCTTATGTAGCCACTCTTCTTGAATGGAAGTCTCGCTTGCTTCCCTAGTTGACAAGATTCACATAAATTCTTCATACCTTGTCCTTGGAAGTTGGGAAGACCTTCAACCAGCCTCTTGAATTGCATTTCCTTCATTCTTTGTATATTGATGTGACCTATCCTCTTGTGCCACAAGTCCAACTCCAAAATCCTCTTGTTTCCATATGTGAAGTAGACATGTTGAGTGGAATGAGAATTTACCTCCAAAGTGAAGAGTCTCCCTTGCTTCTTTCCTCTTGCTATGACCCTGTAACCTTGCTTAGGGTTCTCCACAAAGCATCCACCTTTGTTGAACCTTACTTGATAGCCTCTTTCAACCATTTCCCAACGGATACCAAGTTCTTTGTGATGGTAGGTACATGCAAGACATCCTTGAGACATCTTCCTTCCTCCTTGTCATCCAAAGCTACATCTCCAACATGGGAGATCTCATGGGCTGTATCATCACCTGTTTCTACATGTCCTTTACATTTGGGAACATGTAGATTAGTAAACCAAGAAGAATTGCAACTCATATGGTTGCTACATCCACTATCAATATACCAAGTGTTATCTACTTTGCTTGAATTCCCATTCATGTGCATCATCAAGAGATTGTCATTTTCTGAACTTGTAGAAGCATAATTACCTTGGCCTTTGTATGAAGAACCTTGATTATAGCTCCTTTGGTTTCCTCCTTGGTAGTAATCTCTAGCATAGTGGCCAAACTTGCCACATATGTAACATCCTTCGCCATCTTGATTCCTGTTTTGTTGATGTCGTCCTCCTCTTCCTCTTGTTCTTCCTCTCCCTCTTTGTGATGAGGTGCCTTGGTCATGTCCTTGATTGCTTGAGTGGCCTTGCCTTCCTCCAAACCTTCCTTTGCCCCTTCCTTGTCCTCGTCTTCCTTTGCCCCTTTGATTACCTGCATAGAAAACTTGTGCATCCTTGCTTTTAGTTGAACTTCCACCTATGTTCATTTCTTCGCTGACCATGAGAGCAACCAATTGCTCAAAATCGAGAAGATTATCCCTTACATAAACTGAAGTGGTAAAGGGTTTCCACTTCTCATCATCTCTCAAACCATTGAGAGTATAAGCCACAAGATCGTCATCATCTACGTGGCTTCCAATGGATCCCAATGCATCTGATAACTCCTTGACCTTAAGTATGTAGTCATTTATGCTACTCCCTGAGCTCTTCCTAAGGTTGTTGAGCTCATTCTTGAGCTGGATCTTCCTTGCTTTGGTGCTTGTTGAATAAAGCCTTTCAAGTGTCTCCCATACCTTCATGCTTGAATCCAAGTCTTGGATATGGCCGATCATGCTATTGCTAATGTGTTGGGAAAGGATAAAGATAACCCTCTTGTCTCTTTCATTCCATTCCCTAAAGGCCCTTCTCTGGTCATTGGTTGGATTCTCATCCAACCTAGGTCTTGGTTCACTTCCACTAATCAACCCCCAAAGGCCCTTGCCCATAAGATAGTTGGAGACCCTAAATCTCCATGGTTGATAGTTCCCTTTGTCTAGCTTTTCAATTTTAGTGTTGAAGTCTCCCATATCTAGTCTTTGATACTTGAACTAACCCTTGGCTAATGCTCCAATGTGTGTAAAATGAAAATGAGGCTCTGAAGTTACCTCAATCCAAAGCTTTCCTTAGATGGACACCTTGTGCTCTTGAAACTTTGAGTAGAATAGCTCCCCCTTGATGTGAGCTACCTCCAAGAAGCTTTTGTTGATGCAAATCTTCAACCACCAAATCCAAGAGGTCTTCTTGCTTGTATGTGATGCCTCCAAGATGTCCAAATGCTCTGATACCACTGATGGGGGAAGTATCTAAACCCCTAAGCAACGACGAAACGTGAATGACCTCCAGAGGTATCTTTCTTTGACCTCTGCACACCAAAAGTGCTCTTTCTCGGAGCTTATGCAGAGAACTCCAGTGAGCTTTTGTAACACTGTAGTAGACACCAAGGGCTTTCCAACAAGACAAATTTTACTTCAAATGGATGCTTACACAAAGAGAAACAATGTCTACAACATGAGCTAGTTGAATGCTCACAACTGCTAGTCAAGCAGAGACCTCACTTCACTCCAGCAAGCTTTTCTCCGAGATTATACAGAGAATGAATCTCAAACCTTGGTCAACTTTAGAGCCCTCTAATATCTACCCAATGACACCAAAATCATAGCAAATGGATAAATAGAGAAGGAGAACCAGCCCTTACAACAGAGAGAAAAATATTTCCAACAGAGCCTACACAGAGAGAGAGATATCAATCACACAACTTCACTAAAATGAATGTTTCTCCCCGATTACTAAGAGAATGCTCCAGAGAATTTGTGAGCATAAAATAGACTCTAATAGCTATCCAATGAGACAAGAATTACATCAAATGGATACAATATGAGGGAGAACCAATGCTAAGAACTCAGGGATAGAGAGTTGCAACACTACCTGCGCACACACATAGATATGCCTACTAAAAGAAAACAAACAAGCAAGCAAGGGGCTAGCTTAAGCAAGGGGCTTGCTTATCACAACTCCAGCACTTAGTGATCACTTTACATGAGCTAAAAATCCAAGAAGATGGCCCAAAAGAAGTCGGGATACATGCTCCTTTTATAGTGAGAAGTGTGCCCCTAAAATCTAGGAACTACCTTTCCAAATCAGCCTCCTAACTTGGAGGACTTAGTTGAGATGACTTGGGGAGTGGTTGAGTGACTTTTCTTGATGGAATCTCGTGGCTTTTGGCTTCCTTTGATTGCTCCACACATCCATAAAAGATTCCCCACGAATTTGTAGCTTGAAGCTTGACTTTTAACACATATACATATACATATACATATACATATACATATAAATATACATATACATATACATATACATATACATATACATATACATATACATATACATATACATATACATATACATGTACATATACATATACATATACATATACATATACATGTACATATACATGTACATATACATGTACATATACATATACATATACATATACATATACATGTACATATACATATACATATACATATACATATACATATACATATACATATACATATACATATACATATACATATACATATACATATACATATACATATACATATACATATACATATACATATATCTATACGTATACATATACATATACATATACGTAAACGTATACATATACATATACATATACATGTACATATACATATACATATACATATACATATACATAAACATACACATACACATACACATACACATACACATGCATATACATATACATATGCATATGCATATGCATATACATATACATATTCATATACATATATATGTACATATACACACACACAGACACACACACAGATACATATATATATATATATATATATATATATATATATATATATATGTGTGTGTGTGTGTGTGTGTGTGTGTGTGTACGTACATACATATACATATTCATATACACTAAGGTAATACTTTTGTGAAACCCTTCCTTAATAATACCTTATTTATGATATGTATCCTTATAATATTTGTATTTTTTAAGCCTTCATGGAAACCATAATAATTTGTATTTGAAGGAGATAAAATATCAAGATAAGGTAGGCCACAACATAGTAAAGTAGCTTGCCTAAATTGCAATGAATGGTAGAATCAGATGCTAAGATAAATATGGAGTGGGACAAATAGCTTTTTAAAATTCATATATTTATGGCCCAATCAACCACAAAGTATAAATGAGGCCATCCATTTGTGAAAGCTACATACAAAAAATCATGCACTCTAGTTCTCAATTTTTTTTCGTATTTATACAGGTCTACATAAACCTATATAAAGAGTCTTTACAAAGTCATCCAAAAATAGTATGTGCTATGAGGAGCATAGAAGGTTCCCTTCAAATAATTTTTATTATATCACTATAGGTGTGTCTACAAGTAGCTTGGAGACAGAATACAACATAGAGGAAGCATGTTGTTAGGTAAGTTTTCTAAACCAAGAACTAAGAGTCAATTTTTACTTAGAATGGTTTGAGAAGTATTTGCTCGAATGTGCGGGATGCACAAAGGGTGGATACTATTATTTTGACCCCTCACGAGAAATGCCTAACGAGGAGAACGATATCACTTGGGCTTGGACAGATCTCTTGATGATAAGCAGTGACAATGGAACTCTTGAAGCCGAACTAGACTCACCCTAGGAGGGTTGTCGTAACACGAGCACGAGAAGAGGCTAGATGAGACCTCTAGGATATGCACATCCTATGATCATCCAAGGATAGGCATACAAGGGACTCAGGCTTAGCCGTTTGTATTTACCTTGTGAGAGTTGAATCCTCTATGTATATATAGGATCTACAACTCAGGGAGTGTGGAGAGGAGAAGGTCGATCCATCAAAGTTTGGGGAATATATATATGTGTGTGTATGTGCGAGAAAGGTAGGGTAAAAAGTCTTTCTTCCCCTCCCGAATTCTCAAGACTTGGGAAAGTTTTTGTTTTAAGAAAGAAAGGAAAAAAGAAGAAAAATAATTGTTATGTATATGTGTTTGCTAATGTGCTATGGTGGGCTAGTAGGCAGGTGGGATCATCCTAGCCAGGTGGTTGGGACCACGAGCCATAGCTAGTTTTTTCATAGGATTGCAATGTGGTGTGTTCCTATTCTAGTTATGTGCCATAGGGTGTTGGTAGGTAGATGGAACTATCTCGGTTGAGTAATCAAGACCATGAGCTGCATCTAGCTTTGCTATGGGCTAGCTTCTCTATGTTCTGTGTATATTGTGTCTATGTTTGTGTGTTGTGCACTATGTTGTGTTGGTAGATGGGTGGAATCAACTTGATCGGGTGGTCAGGGCCATGAGTCATATCCAATTGCAAGGTAGGATGTGTAAAAACAAAGAGAAATTCTATATGGATATATTTCCCACTCCCGAGGAGGAGAGAGAAAGAGAGAGAGGAGAGGGTGACAATTTCCTAGAAGGGAATATGAAAGGCATGCATGGGTTGTTTGGGGATATGTAGCTTGCAATAGATCAACCCACTCTAAGCCAATGCTCATGGGGGCACGGATATTAGATATGCATATATGATGAGACCTTAGCAAGGTAGTATGGAAGATATTGCCTCACAAAATTGTATGATTTATCTAAAGTTTTTCATAGTATGTGTGTCATTGTAGGGTTTTCATGTAGGGCTTGACTTGTACTCATATCTCGATGACTTTAGTATGACGATGATGGGGGTTCTTAGGGAGGGTTAGCCATAGGTTATTTGTACATAGTGGGTAGCAAAAGCAATAAGGGACTATGCATTCTTGATATTGTGCATCTCCTATTTGATTTCATTCTGCTTTGGCATTATTCATTTTGGTATTTTTCATGTTCTTGTTGTATCACAATGACTAAGTAGATTTGGGAATATTGAAAGGGAGCACAATATGGGTCAAGGCCTAAAAAGGTATGAATGTGTTCTTCTTGGTTGGAACCATTCTTATGGTGAAAGTGATGCATTAATGAGTGTATGGAAGACATGATGAAAAGAGAACTTGATGTATGTGCTTGCTAGTATACCATTTTGTGAATAAATGATTTGTATGCATTCATTGGTGATATTTTTATAATTGAGATCTAAAATCTTGAATAAGTGCATGTGAATTGAGGAATGGCGGCTTCGATGGAAAGGTATGCACAAGGATTATATTATCAAATTGTTTTCTGGTTGTCCAGACTATATTTGTAGCATGGATTGCTCATCGGGGATAACTTCACGGATCAATGAAGGGGAGTATGTTAGCTGTATAAATTGTGCACTA
>CM035443.1:84797081-84802081 GCA_020310875.1 Ceratopteris richardii
TCATCCTTTTTAGCCATGGCTTCTTGCGAACGGCCGTCGTCACACACAGAGTATGCTTCGGTTCTCCTCCCAACCGCCGAGCTCTTCTTACCTATGATAATGAGTGTCCATAAGGACTCACTTGAGAGTTCTAATAGACTCTCCTCCGCTCTCCTCTACCAAGTGAGGTAAGATGCCTCAATGATGCATGACCCATATGTATCATCTCACTTAACAAGTTATGCATCCATGATGTGACATTTCCTTCCCCTTGAGAGCATTTTCGTCCTCGAAAATGTAAATGAAATGTCCGTAATGGTAGAAGAAAGTGCTTGGACTCCCCTGAACCCCATGTACTCTATGTACATGGTCATCTCTGTGTGTTGTTTCCCCATATCCTTCCCCTTAAGAAGCCTCATATGAGATCATCTCAAAGGTGGGAAACCATCTGAATGGTGCCTACTATCTCCCATGTACATTCCACCTCCAAACTATCACTCCCATAACATACAACATCACCAAAATGACCTAAGTCCATATGATGTATCCTCTATGGAGTAATAGCATGTAAAGCAAGTGTAAGAGTGCCAAGCTTATAGGCTTGACCATACCATAGTGGAGATAATAAACCATAAAATCCTCTGAAGTATAGAACAAAGTCCCATATCAAGTGACATCAAACCCATCTAAGACTAAATGATAGATTGCCCTCATACCACTCTAGGTCTTCCTAACCTTGAGTGTAATCACAAGTAATAGTTTATCCCTAACTACCTTGTGATGTATGCAAATCCATCATCACCAACCAAGAAGTCTGTGGTTTGTCATCCTTTACCATTGGACTAGGTTCTATTGGAAGAGCATCTATTGGCACTTGTGCAAACTCTAATATTTCTCTTCCCTGTAGTTTGCCATATGAATGCAGAAAGCATTCCCTTTGAGATTCAGATAATCCCTAAGTACCCATCCTCCTAAGTGATGTTTACTCATCATACTCATGATGTAACACCAACTAAGAGTTTGGTACCATAATAGGTTAGATATATCCCTATCTCCTGGAAACTTAAAAGAGAAGTATCATCAATCTACTCCCACTCTAACTAATGTCAATAACTAGATCATCTCATCTAGTCAAAGACCATCACTGAAAATAGCATAACTACTTCTCTCTAGAGTTTACAAGTGAGACTCAATCTAACCATCATGATTAACTGATCTCCCTTTTGCCTTTTATAGAAGAGTGCCACTTCTATCTAGACAACCGAAATGAGAAAGTGAAACTCTCTCTCTCTCTCTGTAATCTCCTCTAAGGAAAAGAGCTCTGGTAGTGGAATCTATTCCACTTTCCCTTTCCCTTTGGAAGAGGTTCTGTTGAATCCATTTGCTCTACTTATCCATAACTGAGAATATATATATATAAGTTCTCCATGTTTTTTCCTTCCAAAATAGTGGAGAATCAGACTCCCATGTGAAGGAAAAATTACATTGAAAAGTAGAGGAAATGAATTCCTTTTGAAATATAGGCTAAGAGATGTTTCCCAAACACCTCTTCTCTGTAAAGGAAAACATACTCTATTCTTCTCCTATGAAGAAATCATGTTTTCCTTTCCTTCTTTCTCTCTCAAAGAGCAGGAGCTAAAGTGAGACCTCTCATGGATCTCTGAGCTGATTCCCACTTTCTGCTTTCCTTAAAAGAGAGATTCATGAATTTATTTAGTCCTCTCTTCCATAACTAATACATAATCCCTCATTACATATTCGTATAAAGATGGAGAACAGATCTCCGTTAACTAATGAAGGTGTATGTAGTGAAGAGTGGAGAAAATAAATTCCTAATAAGGGTCAAAGCCCTCTACTAAAATGGTCAGCAATGGTGTGACATGATACCGTAAACACATGTGTATCCATAGTGAAGAACTATCTCTGCCAACCATACTCTGTGCATGGATCTATACGATCCAATGAAACTGATGGAATTATCCTTCCTGAAAGACTGAAAAATGAGTATGTGATACCAATGGTGATAAAATCACCTATCACATTCTCTACTGGAAGAATAAATCTTCCCATACTGTGAAAGATAACTCCCAATCTTAAGGAGATGTCTACTAAGAGCTCTCCTCTGATCTAGTGAGACATGATGCCATGAATGATGAGTCCTTTTCTTCCTGGCCATAGAAGAAGAGTGCTCAAAGGGAAGTCGTTTCCACCGTCCCATACCAGTGAAAACTTCTTCCAATTCATGGTGTCATACCTACACTAAACCGAATATCTATTCCATATGATGGAATATGTAGGTGGACTCCAACGAATCCCATATACTAAAATCATATCAGTGGACTGAAATGAGTCCCATGTCCTTGAACTAGTTAGTTTGGTTCTAGTCAACAATGTGACAATGGATATCCCTTTTGTTCCAAACCAACTTGTTCCTAGGTACTAAGACTAAGCCTAGGTACCTTTCTGTAGATCCCAAGATACATATGTATGTATTGGGTACCCCAACTATTCCTGACTAAGGGATCTATGCTCTATACCATAGAGCTAGTGTCATGCCTATGACCTTCCTAACCATCACTCGAATCACATAAGCATCCGTCGATGCTATCTTATGAAACCCATCTCTGTGATCCCAATTTATTGGTTTCCTTAGTAGTGTAGCAGAAATGCTTCACTACTCGCTCAAGTGATGTATATGAGTGAAACTATTCACTCTTTGGGTATTCATCATGATACTCCATAGTCTCCTAATTCTACTGTGAGACTCTTGTGAAGATAAATAAATCTTCACTACCTTGGAGATTATCCTAAATGTATCTCCCGAGCCTGAATGCAACTTCCTGAACCTATAGGATTGCTTGTGCACATTACTAATAGTGAAGGTGTAGCTCCTTCCGTTAGCAATCCTATGGTCTAAATCCATAAGGATTATATATAGGGATCCTGCTACTATCGAAGTTGCCTTATATATAATAGTCTGATGGTCCTAAGTCCATCAAATACATGCTTATAAGCATGCCTAAAACTTATTGATGTTTGCAGAAAGGGCATGCTATGATGCCATAACATTCCTACCTAAAGGCAAGTGCGTATATAACGCCATGCGGTGAGAAAAATTTCGACAGCATTTCCCCAGGAAATGGAATCCCAAAAAAAAATTAAACCATAGCTCAGTGGCACTCAGGCCACCCAAAAACATAGGGCTTGACAGGCCCATGGCATGCACGCCATAAACTTATATATGGATTCCATGACCTGCAAAAACACAAAAGTATTTGCTAGCAACCATTCCCGGTGTTGCATAGCCATATGGTTTCTGTAATCTTCTTTCCTGCAAACAATCAAAAAGTATACTTCCTGCATGTTGATCCATACTTTTAAGAGCTTAAACAATGATCAACACTTGATGTATGCAATCCCATTCATGCATGTAGATACAGAACATGCCATAACATAGAATAAATGCCAGAAAGCATAAAATATACATCCCTGAGTAGTCTGATTTTGGAATTGCATGCATCGAATCGCTCTCGACAAGCTTCGAGACCTCTGCACCTTCCTCCTCAGGTCCTAACATACACTCCTCAAAACATGAAGCATGGTCAGGTGATTACAAAAATAATGCAAATTTAGCTCAAAAATGCATTAGTAATCCTTCTTAAGACCTACAAAAACCACTTTAGGACCTGCAAATGTTCATAAACTGAAATATATAGCATGTGCAAAGAAATCGAAGTGAAATTACTCAAATCGCCTTTCCGGTTTGAAAGATATGGCTCCCGGAAGGTAGTCGCCAAAAACTGTTCAGATTTTGCAGACCTGTTCAGACCTGCAAAAATTTTTTCTTTCCAAAATTTTTTCTCATAAACTTAAAGTAGACCTTGTGCTCTTCGAAACGAGCCGTAGCACGTCCAATTTGGAGTTTCCTAGCCCAAGATATGGCCATTCCAAGTGGGACATGTAAAACTAGTTGAAAAAGTGTAAAAATGTGATTTTTGGGGTGCCCAAAAGCATTCTTCCATCATGCAAATCCTAAACTTCTCTCCATAACCTCAGAGAGTGGTATATGAAGATGCTTGAGCCATTTTTTACCTTTCCAAATCCTCCCTTAGTGCATGCTAATTCACTCCCCAAAAGAGGCCTAAATCAAGATTTTGCTTTTATGCAAAAACTTAAATGGGAGGTCTTAGCAAGCTTTTAATCCACTCTAAATGTGGATTTCTATTGGATTATATACAATAATCCATGGGAATCCTCTAAATGATCTTTTTCTTACTCCAAGAAGTGGAGTTTTGTAAAAGATTAATTTCTGAAATTTTCCAAAAAGTGCGGGAAGGGGGTCTTTGAGGAAGTAAAATTCCTCCTTCACTTATCATTTAAATGAATCTAATGATTCGCCTAAGACTTCCACACACCATACTCTCAGTACACATGCCTTTCCCTATCCATCCATAGCTATCGCACCTATTTTTCCCTCTTCCAAAATGGAAATTTCTTAGATTAAGGTGCTGAAATTTTTTGTCAAACTGTGATGGAAGGGGGTTTTGTGGAGCTTCAAAATCCCATCAAACTGAGGTATCTTTTGGATTTCTTAATCTTGCATGGAAGTCAATATGCTAGACTATAGGTGTGTATGGTTTTTTCCATAAATCTATGAAAAATACCTCTTCTTTTTCCCTTCCCAAAATGGCTATTTATCCAAAATAGCTCCTGAAATTTATGCAAAAATCATAAAAATAGAGTATTTTAGAGATACTCTAAACTTGGCCTTCTTGTATTTGGAGGGAATCTTTAATCCTAGATGAGAATATATATACCTCATACTCTCCGTACATGTGATTTCCCTCCCGGATCTTGGCCTCCTAACAGTTCATGGTGCTTCTCGAAAATGCAAACCTCTCAAAATTGAAATAATAATACCTGTGATTAACATGAAGCTCCACGCCTGTAAATTTGAAGTCAAGACCTTGGACAAGTCCTGGAGTATATGCTCTTCATTCGTAGACTCTTCATATGCAGCA
>CM035443.1:84804581-84817081 GCA_020310875.1 Ceratopteris richardii
GTTAGGTAAGTTTTCTAAACCAAGAACTAAGAGTCAATTTTTACTTGGAATGGTTTGAGAAGTATTTGCTCGAATGTGCGGGATGCACAAAGGGTAGATACTATTATTTTGACCCCTCACGAGAAATGCCTAATGAGGAGAACGATATCACTTGGGCTTGGACAGATCTCTTGATGATAAGCAGTGACAATGGAACTCTTGAAGCCGAACTAGACTCACCCTAGGAGGGTTGTCGTAACACGAGCACGAGAAGAGGCTAGATGAGACCTCTAGGATATGCAAATCCTATGATCATCCAAGGATAGGCATACAAGGGACTGAGGCTTAGCCGTTTGTATTTACCTTGTGAGAGTTGATTCCTCTATGTATATATAGGATCTACAACTCAGGGAGTGTGGAGAGGAGAAGGTCGATCCATCAAAGTTCGGGGAATATATATATGTGTGTGTATGTGCGAGAAAGGTAGGGTAAAAAATCTTTCTTCCCCTCCCGAATTCTCAAGACTTGGGAAAGTTTTTGTTTTTAAGAAAGAAAGGAAAAAAGAAGAAAAATAATTGTGTTGTATATGTGTTTGCCAATGTGCTATGGTGGGCTAGTAGGCAGGTGGGATCATCCTAGCCAGGTGGTTGGGACCACGAGCCATAGCTAGTTTTTTCATAGGATTGCAATGTGGTGTGTTCCTATTCTATGTGCCATAGGGTGTTGGTAGGTAGGTGGAACTATCTCGATTGAGTAATCAAGACCATGAGTTGCATCTAGCTTTGCTATGGGCTAGCTTCTCTATGTTCTGTGTATATTGTGTCTATGTTTGTGTATTGTGCACTATGTTGTGTTGGTAGATGGGTGGAATCAACTTGATCGGGTGGTCGGGGCCATGAGTCATATCCAATTGCAAGGTAGAATGTGTAAAAACAAAGAGAAATTCTATATGGATATATTTCCCACTCTGAGGGGGAGAGAGAAAGAGAGAGAGGAGAGGGTGATAATTGCCTAGAAGGGAATATGAAAGGCATGCATGGGTTGTTTGGGGATATGTAGCTTGCGATAGATCAACCCACTCTAAGCCAATGCTCATGGGGGCACGGATATTAGATATGCATATATGATGAGACCTTAGCAAGGTAGTATGGAAGATATTGCCTCACAAAATTGTATGATTTATCTAAAGTTTTTCATAGTATGTGTGTCATTGTAGGGTTTTCATGTAGGGCTTGACTTGTACTCATATCTCGATGACTTTAGTATGACGATGATGGGGGTTCTTAGGGAGGGTTAGCCATAGGTTATTTGTACATAGTGGGTAGCAAAAGCAATAAGGGACTATGCATTCTCGATATTGTGCATCTCCTATTTGATTTCATTCTGCTTTGGCATGATTCATTTTGGTATTTTTCATGTTCTTGTTGTATCACAATGACTAAGTAGATTTGGGAATATTGAAAGGGAGCACAATATGGGTCAAGGCCTAAAAAGGTATGAATGTGTTCTTCTTGGTTGGAACCATTCTTATGGTGAAAGTGATGCATGAATGAGTGTATGGAAGACATGATGAAAAGAGAACTTGATGTATGTGCTTGCTAGTATACCATTTTATGAATAAATGATTTGTATGCATTCATTGGTGATATTTTTATAATTGAGATCTAAAATCTTGAATAAGTGCATGTGAATTGAGGAATGGCGGCTTCGATGGAAAGGTATGCACAAGGATTATATTATCAAATTGTTTTCTAGTTGTCCAGACTATATTTGTAGCATGGATTGCTCATCGGGGACAACTTCACAGATCAATGAAGGGGAGTATGTTAGCTGTATAAATTGTGCACTAACATGTTTCTATTTTTTTGCAGAAAAATGGTTGGTTGTAGGAGATTTTCAAAGAGAAATGGTGCATGTTTTCCCTCAAAGAAGGAAGCTTTTGTCTTCTCGCCTACAGTGAGAATGTAACCAAAATGTTTGATCTCCTACTGTAGGCTATCCCAAGTGTGGTGATGCAAGTGACATTTTGAGTGATGCACGTATTCTTTTCATGATTGCAAGTGCCCATTCCTTTGAGAAGGCTATGGTTGTTGTGGATGTCTCAATGCTTAATAAGTACTATTTATTGTCAAAGCCTTGGAAAACCATTCAATGCCATTTTACACTGCATAGAGGTTGGTTTAGTGAAGAACTTAGAATTGATACGATGTTTTGATATAGAAGTTTCAGTTGCCTGTGCCCTCCAATCCCACAAGCTAGCTCTAAGGCCATTTCTAGGCTATAGCTTGTTCTAGTAGGTGATATCGGCTTGATATGTGATTCTTTTGTAAAAGAAGTTTGTGAACTGATAGGGTATGATCGAGTCATGGCTTACAAATTCAATGTAGACATACATGGCGAGGTTGTTGCAAAAGTTTGAAAGTCCAATGTAGAGCCTTACTTGGGTTTGCATTACCCTACAATTGACATACCTTAGGCATCTCGGTTTCTTTTCATGAAAAATAGAGTGAGAATGATTTGAAACTACCAAGCTACTCCCGTCAAGGTTATCCAAGATAGGGAACTAAGGTAGCCCTTGAGCTTACCCGGATCTACACTAAGAGTACCTCATGGAGACCATAGTCAGTATATGGCACTCATGGGGTGTACTTCATCTCTTGTGATGGCAATCAATGTGAATGACAATGAAGAAGAATTAACAAACAAACCTGAGCAGCCAAAGGCAAGGAAACTTTGGGGTCTTGCCATATGTCACCATACCACACCAAGGGCCACCCCATTTCCACTCAAGTATACTTGTGAGTTTTTGATATTGGTATTTGGTCTCGAATCAAACATGGAACTTGAGCTAGTAGCATAGATGAGAGAGAACCACATCTTGCAAAATCAAACTCTCCTTTATGACATGCTACTAAGGATGTTCACATTGGTATCTTCTCTAAATCTCCCAACATAATGGACTTAGTGAAATGTGATGTGGTTGCATTATATTATGCAACGAAGTAATTTTCGCTACTTGGTAAAACTTCCTAGAGGCCTAAATCAAAGAGCTTGTAGAATGGATCTTGCATGTGCATAGAGACTCAATGGAATTGAGTACAAACAGTTTGGCAACTTTAGAAGATATAGTGTGTGGCATGGTGCTACTAGAATCACTTATAAGGATTTCCTTTTCTTGTTTAAGTTCCATAATGCAAAAGAGATAAAGTGTAAAGGCTCTCAACATGACCCTTAGGATAGATGATGGTAGATTTGAAACTCCATAGAATGGATGAGCTAAGTATTAATGCCAATGAGATGGTATGTTTGATTGAGACCACTACTGCTCCTATATTTTTGTAAGATGTTGGAGGGTTTATCAATGGATGGACTACAAAGGTTATGGAACTCAGTGGACTCTTTGTCTAAGAAGCCATCAACATGTCCCTAGTTGGGGATTTAATTAGGAATGAGTCTTCAGAGGTTGTATATCGGTTGTTGTCTTTAGCTTTCCAAGGGTTTTTATAGGGAATGTTCTTGAAGTCTACCTTGTTGTTCAATGTGTTACAAGGAAAAATAGCTTATGGCTAAATTTACATGCATTCAAGGTGACTACAAGGCACTTGTACAAAATCCAAACCGCCGATACCTCCAATATTTGGTGTTGATGTGTTGGGTATTGTATCGAGTGGGATCGTGCCATGGATGAGCTTTCAGACCAAGAAAGGGATGATGCTAGAGGATGAATGATGTTTGGAAAAGTGTTTGAAACCAACCTAAAGTGTTATAAATTATGGAATCAAGATGTTCTAGCAAAGTTTATGATAGTTCTCAATTCAACAATGGATGCCAGTGACTCAAACACGTTGCCTTTTGGGTTTTTTCGACCAAAATGGCAGATATGTGGAAGCAATATTGATAGCTCACAAGAGGAAGATGGAATAGGCCCTAAAATCCATTTCATTCCATTTTCTTGGAAGATCTAAAAAAGGTATGATAATAGCAGCAAATGAGGATCATGATAACAATGGTGGCTATTTTTATCGCTGACAAAACAAAGATGGACAAAGAATCAACAACGAAGAGGTAGGAAGAGTTGATTAGAGGCATGCACAGAAACCACATCATGCTGCATATAGAGGTAGCCATAGATGAAAATAGTAGAGCTTGTACTCAAAACTTTGGGGTGTATCGGCCATACATGCTTTTGTTAGAGAAGCTTGACAATCTTGGATTCTTCTATGCAACTTTCCACTTGCAACAGTGCAACCAGAGAACATCAATGGGAGAGGCAAAAGGGGAAAGGATGCTCGCTCCCAAGGGATCAAGGAGGCCAAGAATGCTTGCATGGCTGATGGCTCATCTAGCAAATGTGTTGTTGCATGGGATGAGGCCGAGGAGCTTTCCGTAGAGATTGAGCACCAGTGTGTAAAGAAGGAGGAGAGTCTTGAAAAAAAACCACAAGTGATTGGGAAAAAGCACCTGTGTGGAAACTTGTGTGGGAGGCATCTCCGAGTTAGAACACTCAGTAGCTGAAGAAAGGAACTTGGCGAGGGGATCTCCTTGATCAGATAAGCCGAATGGATAGGTTTCTCATAAGATCATAAGCTAAGATTCATTCAAGGAAGGGATGGGGGGGGGGGTTGCTTCTTACTCTATCTTCTTCGTTTTGGTGAGGGAAGGAAAAGAAGAAAATGTGAGCACGAGGTCCGAGAGGTTTATGGAAGAAGGAAGGAGCCCATATAAGTTCAGGGAAAGAGAGAAGCTCAGAATATGCAGTAGAGAGCTGATTGTTTGAGGAAAATGAAGTGTTTCTGGTGTACTGAGGGAAAGGAGGTACATAACGATGGCAAAGGGGTATTGCATTGGAGGGGACAACACGTTTGTTGTAGAATTCATGAAGAAATGACCAAAAATGATCGACATAAGCCTTTAGCAACCCGAAACTAACATCTTTGTTGATAATGGAAAGGGAAGTCTTTGCTAGTGATCACATACAGTCAAAGGTAACATTAATGAAGATAGTTGCCATGCTGTTCTTCAGGTTTTGGTTGCTTAGAATAAGCACATTGGAGAATGCTCCTTGAAAAACATCAGAAAGCTAAGTATAGATGCTCTATTTGGTTAATATGCTTTTAGCTGTTCTTTCAAATAAAATGATCTAGGGTGTTGATGAATCAATCGACCTCTGCATTCCTCTTAGAGAATTTAGTTGTCAAAGGGTCTTGGTTAAATATGGATTAAAATTCTTTAGAGTGAATAAGACTGCTCTCTCTCAGCCAAGTTTGTTGTCATGAATATTCATCTCTTCATATCAAGGATACAAAAATATTACTTGCAAATGATTCTGCACTTGAGATGTAGGTTGGATATGTCAAAGATGGCTTGTTCAAGGTGTGCCCACACAAGATACCAGCATGAATGAAGTATTGTGACCTTCAAAGCATCCAACTTCTTGATTTATTATGGATTCCCATACTTAACCGCTAAAATATACCCTCTTCACTCATTACATCATCATATTGTACTCACCATGCTACGTTGAAACATTTTTAGTAGTCTTCAACAAAGTAGAAAAACAAATATTTAATCAACAAATATTTTGAGGTGAACTATTAAGTGAAGAGAAATGAGGGAATTTTAGTGCTAATCCATTCAAGCAAGTTTTTTCCCATCTACCAATATTTTATGAGAGGTTCTTCTCACTTCCACAAATGCTCTCAAGCATGTCCTAGTGAAGTTGTAAGCCGTCATTCCCCCTTCTTTGAGGAATCCCATGACATACTTGGTGAACCAGATGTGAGAGTGAAGGGGTGAGGAAGTAGAAGGTGGGAAAGTTAATGTAAAAGATCAATGGCCATATGACCATAAATAGTGTCGTTCATGTAAAACAGTGGGCAACAGGACCATAAAAGAGGACAAAATATATCTTCAAAGTAGGCTAAAAAGATAAATTGGTGACCAATCTTTGGTTGAATCATTTGGTGATCCTATTGGGGAAGTCACTTGGTATATCTCTATAAGAGGTTGTCATAAGGTCGCGTAGCATCACTAGTTGGCTCAACGCACGTGACCTAGTGGTTAATAGTACATGAGTGAGCTAAGTTCCTCCTCAGAAGAGTGTAGAATATAGAGGCATTTCTAAGTCTTCAAGAAGAGGAGCTACTAGTACATGACTTTATTTTTGCTTCTTAGGAGTTTTTTTGGTCTTAGATGCTACTAGTTTTTCTTGAGAAGCCTCAACAAGTTCATCTTGTAACTCTTTTTCCAAGCTTCCAATTTTTTTATTGATCTTCTCTTTATGGTCTCTCCACTACAAGGAATACGGGCACATAGCGATGGCTAACGCAACACAATTTCATCGCTACAAAATTGCATAAAGTGTCGCAACAAGCGTCAAGCGTGGAACGTCGATTAAATGACAAAAAAGTGAATGTGTTTATCAACGTGTGGCATGACAGGATATGTGACGGTTACATTGAGCATCGCTAAAGCAACAATTTAAAAAAGCATTGCATAAATGATGCTATTTTGCATCACACCAATGATGCTAATTATCATCTCTCTCTCTCTCTTTATTGCAGGGTATTCAAGAAGCTAACCAAGCAAAAAATATGGCTAACTATTGTAAGTAAAATTTCCATTCTTTGTATATCATTTGAATTGTGTTATTTTCATTAGTTAGAATACTCACACTTATTGATATGCACATATACACTTATACATGATGAAGATGCACATTCACACATATACACATATACACATGCACACACACACACACACATGTATATATATATATATATATGTGTGTGTGTGTGTGTGTGTGCATGTGTATATGTGTATATGTGTGATATATATATATATATATATATATATATATATATATATATATATATATATATATATATATATATATATATATATATATATATATATATATATATATATATATATATATACCTATTCTACCTCTCCATAATACTCATGTATTATATATAGCAAACATAAATAAATAAAACAATTAAAACATCCATAAAAATAAAATAATAATATAAAATTTAATAATACTCACAAATGCATCCGGATGATCTCGCATATACTCGCTCAAACATGTGTAGCATACTCAATCTCATGTTTCGTAGGATATCAACCATAATCCTTTTGATGCATTGAAACAAATAAAAAAGATTAGTTTCTTGTGTTTTTCCTAAAATAAAAAATATATTTACAATAACACATATACTTACAAATGTAGCTACAAAACCATGATGGCCCATTTGGCCTAAGTGCGATGTGTGGCCCGAGTCAACTCTCTTTTCTATAGCAGCTTGTTTATTTAAATAGAAAAGAAATACTCAAATTAAATGTAAAAAAAATAATAAAGCATATGAGATTATAAATATAAACTATTAATTTGTATACCTTCTGCTGAGGAAATGACTCTTAAAGATGTAGTTGTCTATGAAAAAAAATACCACGCTCTTTTTTTTTTCACCATACAATATCCATTTTTTAATCTCAAACAGAAAAAAAGAATGAGAATACATACACATATATACACACACATACACATACACATACCCACATACACATATACATGCAAACATAAACACATACATGCATGCATACATATACACATATACATACATATAACATAAACACACATATAGATATCCACATATATACATACACACATACACATGCATGCATATACACACATTCATACAAAATACATGCATTTATCCCACAAGAATATGTATTTGTGTATATGTGAATATGTGTGTATGTGTAATTTGGGGCATCTTTCCAGAACATGTTTACTATGGATAACAAGAGCTTATCTGGGTTAAAGACCCATGATTGGCATAACCTTTTGAAACATATTTTACCTTTGGTTATCAATGGATGTGCAACGATAGGAGTACGAGATGTGATTTATCGTCTTGGATCGCTTATAAGGTAATTATGATACTTTTATATATAATATATATGAATATTTGATATCTTTTATTTTTGAATTAACTTCTTTATAATATTTTTTAATGATATGCATAGGTGGATTACATCAAAAGAGATTGACAAAAACCGGATCCCACAAAAGAAGCATGAATGCAAAGAGCTACTATGTTTGATGGAGAAAGAGCTTCCTACTTCATTTTTTGATATTCAGGTTCATTTATTAGTCCATCGTGTAGATGAAATAGAGATTGTAGGTGTTTTCAACACTCAATGAATGTTTTGGGTTGATCGATTTATGGGAATATTAAAAGGTTATGTGCGGCAAAGAGCGTAACCAGAAGGATTCATGGCAAAGGGTTGGATGCTTGAAGAGTGCATGTACTATGTTAGTGAGTACCTTGAAAGATTTCATGAAGAAGTTCCATGTGCATGGACCAACGAGTCTTCTTCAAAAATAATAGACGAGGTATTATCAAGTAAGGGAGTTCCATTTTCTATTGACATTTCAAGAAAAAAATGATGTTTCTACTTTTGTAGCATATAATAGCGAATGCATGCAAACATTCCTTAGCGAGTACGAACAGGAACTTCAAAATCTCCAAAGTAAAAGACAGAGAAACAAAAGATATAGATGTAATCTCGATAATAATGAGATTATAAATATATCTTCTTTAACGGATTGGCTATATATTCGTTCGCAACAAGCTAACGAAAATAATGAAGAAATCTCATATGAGCTGAGAGAGTTAATGATAGGTTGTGAACGAAAGGTAATTCTATTTTAATAATATTTTGTTTTTTTCATATAAGTATATTAGTTTTCTTTTACTAATTTAAATTCTTTTGCAAGCTCGAATGTTCACTAATATGTGGCATTTTGGACAACATATTAGAATCAAAGCTATTGATTCTTTACATAAAACAGAGGATTCTTGTATTGTTGCTTCTTTTAGGCAACTATCACGAGCTAGCTCAAAAGACATGAACCTTAGAGATGGCGAAGTTGGTACATGGGAACTGTTGTTGGTATCTATGAAATATCATTTCGTACATTCAAATAGGTAGAAAAAAGTTATGTTTTTTATGATAGATTTTGTTATCTTTTTTAGCACCTAATAATGGTTTTTTGCTTTTATATATTTTGATAGGTCATTTTGAAGGTTGACTGGTTTCGAGCCGAGTATAAATGTAATAATTCCACATTGAGAAAGGAATTATCTGGGTTTTGGGCAATTGATTCTTCCAAAGTAATGGGATCTACTATAGAACCATGTATTCTTACTAGGCATATTGAACAAGCATTTTTTTATAAAAACCTTGATGCTCATCCTTGGTGGCAAGTCGTTCATGTTCAACCTAGAGGTAGGTCATTGTTTGAATAGTTTATTGTTAGAGAGATCAAAGAAATTCCTCTTGATGATTCACCATCAGATACGGATACATCAACATCTAAAAGAGAAATTAGAATCATTATACATGATAATGATACTAATATTTTTGATGAAGAGGATAATACTCTACATGCTGATTCTACTAATGATGAAGAGGGATTACTAGAAATCGATATCTATCGATCAATAGATGATGTCATTCATGAGAACACATATTTCATAATATAAGAAATAAATGAAATCAATAAGGATAATGAAGATGAGACTATATTGATGTCTTACCAAAAAAATGGCAATAATGAAAACATCTGAGTAGATTAGATAGTAAATCCTACTCTAGTTATTGATCAATAACTTGAATCATTTGAATGGATATCAGATAATATATTCTTCTTTATTCAACTAGAATATCGATGAATCCTACTAGAGAGATGAAATCATGTTCTTTTAAGTTAAAACATGAAGCTCGGGGGTATGCCTAATTATTTTATATATAGCTTTATCTTCGAGAAGCAAATTTTTGTCATGTATGTATGCATATGTGTGTGTATTCATGTGTATTATATGTATACATGTGTTATATATGTGTTTCATGTATATGTATGTGTGTGCATGTGTGTGATATATGTATACATGTGTTAGTATGCACACGTGTATATATATGCATATGCATTTGTGTAATATGTGCAAGTGTCTTTATAATTTTGTATGCATGTATAAGTATACATGTGTGCATGTAGGCATATATATATGTGATGTGTACATGTATATATGTATATGTGTATATGTGCAAATGTGTAAATGTGTACATGTAAATATGTATGCATGTATATGTATACATGTGTGCATATAAGCATGTATGTGTGATGCATAATGTATCTACTCCATTTTATATTTATGTATGTGTATCTACATGATGTGTATGTATCTTTATTTATATTATGATCCTCGTTGATTCCAGTAGCTATATATAGAGGCATAAGGCTGCGAGGAGAGACATCTCTCTAGTAGGTGGTTGGAGGAATAGATGCAATGTGTACATATACTTCAATCATATGGCTAAAAGGCTAAATTAGAGTTTCTAAATTAGGGTTTATAAAATTAGAGTTTTTAAATTAGGGTTTGTAAAACCCTAATATCAAAATTACTATTTTTGAATTAGGGTTTTTGAAATAGGGTTTCTGAATTAGAATATTTATAATAGGGTTTTTGAATTAGGATATATATATATATATATATATATATATATATATATATATATATATATATATATATATATATATATATATATATATATATATATATATATATATATATATATATATATATATATATATGTATATGTGTGTGTGTGTACATGCATACATACATACATACACACACACACACACACACACACACACACATATATATATATATATATATATATATATATATATATATATATATATATATATATATATATATATATATATGTGTGTGTGTGTGTGTGTGTGTGTATGTATGTATACATACATACATACATACATACATACATACATACATACATACATACATATATATATATATATATATATATATATATATATATATATATATATATATATATATATATATATATATATTATACATATTCTATATATATATATATATATATATATATATATATATGTGTGTGTATACTATTATAAATATATGTGCATATGCATGTGTGTGTATGTATGTGTATGTGTGTGTAAATGTGTATGTATGATGTATATGTGTGTGTATGCGTGTATTTGTATGTCTAGATGCACTCTTTTCTCTCTCTCTCTCATATACATACATACATACATTAACACACATACTCATATCCACATATATATACATACGCACATACACATGTATGCATGTGACCTGATGTGCATGTACATTTGTGTACATATGTATATATATTTATACACATATTTATATGTGTGTATATAAATATGTGTATAAATATATATATATAAATATATGTGTATATTATGTGTGTGTGTGTATATATAGTTACACATATGAATATAACAAATAAACGCAATGCATACGCATTATCAGGACGATGAACCATAAGTGTTCGCATCTCTTTTAGACACCACTTATGCGACCATCCAATCCCAAACTCTATCTCAAGTGAACTAAGTATGTATTCTTTATCCCTCTCATCATACTCACTACAAAATTAAAAAAATAATGTAAATAAAACATAAGATATTTATTTCAATTTATATGTAAAACTTATACTTACTTCCACTCCAAGTGGACAAGGTACAGGTAAGAGTTGCATAATAGTCACATTCTTCTCTTGAACTCCGTTCCATTCCCTATATACACTAT
Organism: Ceratopteris richardii; assembly: GCA_020310875.1. NCBI lineage: Eukaryota > Viridiplantae > Streptophyta > Polypodiopsida > Polypodiales > Pteridaceae > Ceratopteris > Ceratopteris richardii. Next base: position 84,816,245 of record CM035443.1, read on the forward strand.
ATTCCCCTCTGGCTCTATATCGCACTCCAGCCCTAAGGTGCCTATGCATGTCCTCATAGGCACCTTTGCTATGCTCTCATAGAAGAGCCCTTCTTTTATCGTTGGGTAAGCATCTAGATCATAAAATCCAGCTCATCATCATGCATCTCTGAGTACTCATGCATGATGATCCCTAAGGTATTAGGCAGAACTCTTATGAGAGTGAGTTTCACCTTTCTCTCTCTACTAGGATCCATAATATATGTACATATAAAACAAAATGGGTTAGAAATCAATATATGTACGGGTACATATGTATGCATGTATATGTATGTGTGTATATGTATGTGTATGTATATGTATATGTATATGTATATGTATATGTATATGTATATGTATATGTATATGTATATGTATATGTATATGTATATGTATATGTATATGTATATGTATATGTATATGTATATGTATATGTATATGTATATGTATATGTATATGTATATGTATATGTATATGTATATGTATATGTATATGTATATGTATATGTATATGTATATGTATATGTATATGTATATGTATATGTATATGTATATGTATATGTATATGTATATGTATATGTATATGTATATGTATATGTATATGTGTATGCATGTGTATGTGTGCATTGTGTATTCATGCGTATGTATATCTGCATGTGTATGCATGTGTGTATGTTTGTAGGCAAGTATGCACGTGACCTGATATGCATATATGTATATGTATGTGTGTGTATATATATGTGTATGCATGTGTATGTGTGTATGCATGCGTATGTGTGTATGCATGTGTATGTGTATATGCATGTGTGTATATGTGTGT
>CM035443.1:84822081-84837081 GCA_020310875.1 Ceratopteris richardii
AAAAATAATTGTGTTGTATATGTGTTTGCCAATGTGCTATGGTGGGCTAGTAGGCAGGTGGGATCATCCTAGCCAGGTCGTTGGGACCGCAAGCCATAGCTAGTTTTTTCATAGGCTTGCAATGTGGTGTGTTCCTATTCTACTTATGTGCCATAGGGTGTTGGTAGGTAGGTGGAACTATCTCGGTTGAGTAATCAAGACCATGAGCTGCATCTAGCTTTGCTATGGGCTAGCTTCTCTATGTTCTGTGTATATTGTGTCTATGTTTGTGTGTTGTGCACTATGTTGTGTTGGTAGATGGGTGGAATCAACTTGATCGGGTGGTCGGGGCCATGAGTCATATCCAATTGCAAGGTAGGATGTGTAAAAACAAAGAGAAATTCTATATGGATATATTTCCCACTCCTGAGGGGGAGAGAGAAAGAGAGAGAGGAGAGGGTGACAATTGCCTAGAAGGGAATATGAAAGGCATGCATGGGTTGTTTGGGGATATGTAGCTTGCGATAGATCAACCCACTCTAAGCCAATGCTCATGGGGGCACGGATATTAGATATGCATATATGATGAGACCTTAGCAAGGTAGTATGGAAGATATTGCCTCACAAAATTGTATGATTTATCTAAAGTTTTTCATAGTATGTGTGTCATTCTAGGGTTTTCATGTAGGGCTTGACTTGTACTCATATCTAGATGACTTTAGTAGGACGATGATGGGGGTTCTTAGGGAGGGTTAGCCATAGGTTATTTGTACATAGTGGGTAGAAAAAGCAATAAGGGACTATGCATTCTCGATATGGTGCATCTCCTATTTGATTTCATTCTGCTTTCGCATTATTCATTTTGGTATTTTTCATGTTCTTGTTGTATCACAATGACTAAGTAGATTTGGGAATATTGAAAGGGAGCACAATATGGGTCAAGGTCTAAAAAGGTATGAATGTGTTCTTCTTGGTTGGAACCATTCTTATGGTGAAAGTGATGCATGAATGAGTGTGTGGAAGACATGATGAAAAGAGAACTTGATGTATGTGCTTGCTAGTATACCATTTTGTGAATAAATTATTTGTATGCATTCATTGGGGATATTTTTATAATTGAGATCTAAAATCTTGAATAAGTGCATGTGAATTGAGGAATGGCGGCTTCGATGGAAAGGTATGCACAAGGATTATATTATCAAATTGTTTTGTGGTTGTCCAGACTATATTTGTAGCATGGATTGCTCATCGGGGACAACTTCACAAATCAATGAAGGGGAGTATCTTAGCTGTATAAATTGTGCACTAACATGTTTCTATTTTTTTGCAAAAAAATGGTTGGTTGTAGGAGATTTTCAAAGAGAAATGGTGCATTTTTTCCCTCAAAGAAGGAAGCTTTTGTCTTATCGCCTACAGTGAGAATGTAACCAAAATGTTTGATCTCCTACTGTAGGCTATCCCAAGCGTGGGGATGCAAGTGACATTTTGAGTGATGCACGTATTCTTTTCATGATTGCAGGTGCCCATTCCTTTGAGAAGGCTATGGTTGTTGTGGATGTCTCAATGCTTAATAAGTACTATTTATTGTCAAAGCCTTGGAAAACCATTCAATGCCATTTTACACTTCATAGAGGTTGGTTTAGTGAAGAACTTAGAATTGATACGAGGTTTTGATATAGAAGTTTCAGTTGCTTGTGCCCTCCAATCCCACAAGCTAGCTCTAAGGCCATTTCTAGGCTATAGCTTCTTCTAGTAGGTGATATCAGCTTGATATGTGATTCTTTTGTAAAAGAAGTTTGTGAACTGATAGGGTATGATCGAGTCATGGCTTACAAATTCAATGTAGACGTACATGGCGAGGTTGTTGCAAAAGTTTGAAAGTCCAATGTTGAGCCTTACTTGGGTTTGCATTACCCTACAATTGACATACCTCAGGCGTCTTGGTTTCTTTTCATGAAAAATAGAGTGAGAATGATTTGAAACTACCAAGCTACTCCCGTTAAGGTTATCCAAGATAGGGAACTAAGGTATCCCTTGAGCTTACCCGGATCTACACTAAGAGTACCTCATGGAGACCATAGTCAGTATATGGCACTCATGGGGTGTACTTCATCTCTTGTGATGGCAATCAATGTGAATGACAATGAAGAAGAATTGACAAACAAACCTCAGCAGCCAAAGGCAAGGAAACTTTGGGGTCTTGCCATATGTCACCATACCACACCAAGGGCCACCCCATTTCCACTCAAGTATACTTGTGAGTTTTTTATATTGGTATTTGGTCTCCAATCAAACATGGAACTTGAGCTAGTAGCATAGATGAGAGAGAACCACATCTTGCAAAATCAAACTCTCCTTTATGACATGCTACTAAGGATGTTCCCATTGGTATCTTCTCTAAATCTCCCAACATAATGGACTTAGTGAAATGTGATGTGGTTGCATTATATTATGCAACGAAGTAATTTTGGCTACTTGGTAAAACTTCCTAGAGGCCTAAATCAAAGAGCTTGTAGAATGGATCCTGCATGTGCATAGAGACTCAATGGAATTGAGTACAAACAGTTTGGCAACTTTAGAAGATGCAGTGTGTGGCATGGTGCTACTAAAATCACTTATAAGGATTTCCTTTTCTTGTTTAAGTTCCATAATGCAAAAGAGATAAAGTGTAAAGGCTCTCAACATGACCCTGAGGATAGATGATGGTAGATTTGAAACTCCATAGAATGGATGAGCTAAGTATTGTTGCCAATGAGATGATATAGTTGATTGAGACCACTATTGCTCCTATATTTTTGTAAGATGTTGGAGGGTTTATCAATGGATGGACTACAAAGGTTATGGAACTCAGTGGACTCTTTGTAGAAGAAGCCATCAACACGTCCCTAGTTGGGGATTTAATCAGGAATGCGTCTTCAGACGTTGTATATCGGTTGTTGTCTTTAGCTTTCCAAGGGTTTTTATAGGGAATGTTGTTGAAGTCTACCTTGTTGTTCAACGTGTTACAAGGAAAAATAGCTTATGGCTAAATTTACATGCATTCAAGGTGACTACAAGGCACTTGTACAAAATCCAAACCCCCGATACCTCCAATATTTGGTGTTGATGTGTTGGGTATTGTATCGAGTGGGATCGTGCCATGGATGAGCTTTCAGACCAAGAAAGGGATGATTCTAGAGGATGAATGATGATTGGACAAGTGTTTGAAACCAACCTGAAGTGTTATAAATTATGGAATCAAGATGTTCTAACAAAGTTTATGATAGTTCTCAATTCAACAATGGATGCCAGTGACTCAGACACGTTGCCTTTTGGGTTTTTTTGACCAAAATGGCAGATATGTGGAAGCAATATGGATAGCTCACAAGAGGTAGATGGAATAGGCCCAAAAATCCATTTCATTCCATTTTCTTGGAAGATCTAAAAAAGGTATGATAATAGCAGCAGATGAGGATCATAATAACAATGGTGGCTATTTTTATCGCTGACAAAACAGAGATGGACAAAGAATCAACAACGAAGAGGTAGGAAGAGTTGATTAGAGGCATGCACAAAAACCACATCATGCTGCATATAGAGGTAGCCATAGATGAAAATAGTAGAGCTTGTACTCAAAACTTTGGGATGTATCGGCCATACATGCTTTTGTTAGAGAAGCTTGACAATCTTGGATTCTTCTATGCAACTTTCGACTTGCAACAGTGCAACCAGAGAACATCAATGGGAGAGGCAAAAGGGGAAAGGATGCTCGCTCCCAAGGGATCAAGGAGGCCAAGAATGCTTGCATGGCTGATGGCTCATCTGGCAAATGTGTTGTTGCATGGAGATGAGGCCGAGGAGCTTTCCGTAGAGATTGAGCACCAGTGTGTAAAGAAGGAGGAGAGTCTTGAAAAAAAACCACAAGTGATTGGGAACAAGCACCTATGTGGAAACTTGTGTGGGAGGCATCTCCGAGTTAGAACACTGGGCAGCTGAAGAAAGGAACTTGGCGAGGGGATCTCCTTGATCAAATAAGCTGAATGGATAGGTTTCTCAAAAGATCATAAGCTAAGATTCATTCAAGGAAGGGATGGGAGGGGGTTGCTTCTTACTCTATCTTCTTCATTTTGGTGAGGGAAGGAAAAGAAGAAATTGTGAGCACGAGGTCCGAGAGGTTTATGGAAGAAGGAAGGAGCCCATATAAGTTCAAGGAAAGAGAGGAAGCTCAGAATATGCAGTAGAGAGCTGATTGTTTGAGGAAAATGAAGTGTTTCTGGTGAAGTACTGAGGGAAAGGAGGTACATAACGATGGCGAAGGGCTATTGCATTGGAGGGGACAACACGTTTGCTGTAGAATTCATGAAGAAATGCCCAAAAATGATCGACATAAGCCTTTAGCAACCCGAAACTAACATTTTTGTTGATAATGGAAAGGGAAGTCTTTGCTAGTGATCACATACAGTCAAAGGTAACATTAATGAAGATAGTTTCCATGCTGTTATTCAGGTTTTGGTTGCTTAGAATAAGCACATTGGAGAATGCTCCTTGAAAAACATCAGAAAGCTAAGTATAGATGCTCTAGTTGGTTAATATGCTTTTAGCTGTTCTTTCAAATAAAATGATCTAGGGTGCTGATGAATCAATCGACCTCTACATTCCTCTAAGAGAATTTAGTTGTCAAAGGGTCTTGGTTAAATATGGATTAAAATTCTTTAGAGTGAATAAGACTACTCTCTCTCAGCCAAGTTTGTTGTCATGAATATTCATCTCTTCATATCAAGGATACAAAAATATTACTTGCAAATGATTCTGCACTTGAGATGTAGGTTGGATATGTCAAAGATGGCTTGTTCAAGGTGTGCCCACACAAGATTTGAGCTTGCAAAAGAAATTAAATTAGTAAAGAGAAACTAATATAATTATATGAAAAAAACAAAATATTATTAAAATAAAATTACCTTTCGTTCACAACCTATCATTAACTCTCTCACCTCATTTGAGATTTCTTCATTATTTTTGTTAGCTTGTTGCGAACGAATATATAGCCAATCCGTGAAAGAAGATATATTTATAATCTCATTATTATCGAGATTACGTCTATATCTTTTGTTTCTCTGTCTTTTACTTTGGAGATTTTGAAGTTCCTATTCGTACTCGCCAAGGAATGTTTGCATGCATTCACTATTATATGCTACAAAAGTAGAAACATCATTTTTTTCTTGAAATGTAAATAAAAATGGAACTCCCTTACTTGATAATACCTCGTCTATTATTTTTGAAGAAGACTCGTTGGTCCATGCACATGGAACTTCTTCATGAAATCTTTCAAGGTACTCACTAACATAGCACATGCACTCTTCAAGCATCCAACCCTTTGCCATGAATCCTTCTGGTTTCGCTCTTTGCCACACATAACCTTTTAATATTCCCATAAATCGCTCAACCCAAAACATCCATTGAGTGTTGACAACACCTACAATCTCTATTTCATCTACAAGATGGACTAATAAATGAACCTGAATATCAAAAAATGAAGTAGGAAGCTCTTTCTCCATCAAACATAGTATCTCTTTGCATTCACGCTTCTTTTGTGGGATCCGGTTTTTGTCAATCTCCTTTGATGTAATCCACCTATGCATATCATAAAAAAAAATTATAAAGAAGTTAATTCAAAAATAAAGGATATCGAATATTCATATATATTATATATAAAAGTATCATAATTACCTTATAAGCGATCCAAGACGATAGATCACATCTTGTACTCCTATCGTTGCACATCCATTGATAACCAAAGGTAAAATATGTTTCAAAAAGTTATGCCAATCATGGGTCTTTAACCTAGATAAGCTCTTGTCATCCATAGTAAACATGTTCTGGAAAGATGCCCCAAATTACACATATACACATATTCACATATACACAAATACACATTCTTGTGGGATAAATGCATGTATTTTGTATGAATGTGTGTATATGCATGCATGTGTATGCGTGTATGTATATATGTGGATATGTATATGTGTGTTTATGTTATATGTATGTATATGTGTATATGTATGCATGCATGTATGTGTTTATGTTTGCATGTATATGTGTATGTGGGTATGTGTATGTGTATGTGTGTGTATTTTGATTCTTTTTTTTGTTTGAGATTAAAATAACAAGGGATATTGTATGGTGAAAAAAAATAAGAGCGTGGTATTTTTTTTCGTAGACAGCTACATCTTTAGGAATCATTTCCTCAGCAGAAGGTATACAAATTAATAGTTTATATTTATAATCTCATATGTTTTATTATTATTTTACATTTAATTTGAGTATTTCTTTTCTATTTAAATAAACAAGCTGCTACAAAGAAGAGAGTTGAGTCGGGCCACACATCGCACTTAGGCCAAGTGGGCCATCATGGTTTTGTAGCTACATTAGTAAGTATATGTGTTATTGTAAATATATTTTTTATTTTAGTAAAAACACAAGAAACTAATCTTTTTTATTTGTTTCAATGCATCAAAAGGATTATGGTTGATATCCTACTAAACCTGAGATTGAGTGTGCTACACATGTTTGAGCGAGTATATGCGAGATCATCGGGATGCATTTGTGAGTATTATTAAATTTATAATATTTTTTTATTTTTATGGATGTTTTAATTGCTTTATTTATTTATGTTTGCTATATATAATACATGAGTATTATGGAGAGGCAGAATAGGGATATATATATATATATATATGCATGTGTATATGTGTATATGTTCTTCATCATGTATAAGTGTATATGTGCATATCAATAAGTGTGAGTATTCTAACTAATGAAAATAACACAATTCAAATGATATACAAAGAATGGAAATTTTACTTACAATAGTTAGCCATATTTTTTGCTCGGTTAGCTTCTTGAATACCCTGCAATAAAGAGAGAGAAAGAGAGAGAGAGAGAGATAGAGAGAGAGAGATAATTCAAAGAGAGAAAGAGGTAGAAAGAGAGAAATAGAGAGAGATAGAGAGAAATTAAGATAAAGATTAGACAAAACAACAATTCTGCAAGCGATCGTTTCAGCTCATAAGCATAACGCAATTGTGAACGTTGGAGAGCTCTTCAATCAAATGCATGTAGATGCTGATCAACGAGCCTGCAACATTTAAAATTTTTTTCATCAAAAACCCATCGTGTAAGCGATGCTAAAGCATCGCAAATGCATGTGCAGATAGCATTGCATACATGATGATAATTAGCATCGCTGGTGTGATGAAAAATAGCATCATTTATGCGATGCTTTTTTAAATTGTTGCTTTAGCGATGCTCAATGTAACCGTCACATATCCTGTCATGCCACACGTTGATAAAGACATTCAATTTTTTGTCATTTAATCGATGTTCCACACTTGACGCTTGTTACGACACTTTATGCATTTTGTAGCGATGAAATTGTGTTGCGTTAGCCATCGCTATGCACCCGTATTCCTTGTAGTGGAGACACCATAAAGAGAAGTTCAATAAAAAAATGGGAAGCTTGGAAAAAGAGTTACAAGATGAACTTGTTGAGGCTTCTCAAGAAAAACTAGTAGCATCTAAGACCAAAAAAACTTCTAAGAAGCAAAAATAAAGTCATGTACTAGTAGCTCCTCTCCTTGAAGACTTAGAAATGCCTCTATATTCTAGACTCTTCTGAGGAGGAACTTAGCTCACTCATGTACAACCACTAGGTCACGTGCGTTGAGCCAACTAGTGATGCTACGTGACCCTATGACAACCTCTTATAGAGATATACCAAGTGACTTCCCCAATAGGATCACGAAATGATTCAACCAAAGATTGGTCACCAATTTATCTTTTTAGCCTACTTTGAAGATATATTTTGTCCTCTTTTATCGTCCTGTTGCCCACTGTTTTACATGAACGACACTATTTATGGTCATATGGCCATTGATCTTTTACATTAACTTTCCCACCTTCTACTTCCTCACCCCTTCACTCTCACATCTGGTTCACCAAGTATGTCATGGGATTCCTCAAAGAAGGAAGAATGACGGCTTACAACTTCACTAGGACATGCTTGAGAGCATTTGTGGAAGTGAGAAGAGCCTCTCATAAAATATTGGTAGATGGGAAAAAACTTGCTTGAATGGATTAGCACTAAAATTCCCTCATTTCTCTTCACTTAATAGTTCACCTCACAATATTTGTTGATTAAATATTTGTTTTTCTACTTTGTTGAAGACTACTAAAAATGTTTCAACGTAGCATGGTGAGTACAATATGATGATGTAATGAGTGAAGAGGGTATATTTTAGCTGTTAAGTATGGGAATCGATAATAAATCAAGAAGTTGGATGCTTTGAAGGTCACATAAAACAGAGGATTATAGTATTGTTGCTTCTTTCAGGCAACTATCACGTGCTAGCTCAAAAGACATGAACCTTACAGATGGCGAACTTGGTACATGGGAACTGTTGTTGGTATATATGAAATATCATTTCGTACATTCAAATAGGTAGAAAAAAGTTATGTTTTTTATGATAGATTTTATTATCTTTTTAAGAACCTAATAATGGTTTTGTGTTTTTATATATTTTGATAGGTCATTTTGAAGGTTGATTGGTTTCGAGCCAAGTATAAAGGTAATGATTCCACATTGAGAAAGGAATTATCTGGGTTTTGGGCAATTGATTCTTCCAAGGTAATGGGATCTACTATAGAACCATGTATTCTTACTAGGCATATTGAACAAGCATTTTTTTATAAAAACCTTGATGCTCATCCTTGGTAGCAAGTCATTCATGTTCAACCTAGAGGTAGGTCATTGTTTGAATAGTTTATTGTTAGAGAGATCGAAGAAATTCCTCTTGATGATTCACCATCAGATACGGATACATCAACATCTGAAAGAGAAATTAGAATCATTATACATGATAATGATACTAATATTTTTTATGAAGAGGATAATACTCTACATGCTGATTCTACTAATGATGAAGAGGGATTACTAGAAATCGATATATATCCATCAATAGATGATGTCATTCATGAGAACACAGATTTCATAATATAAGAAATAAATGAAATCAATAAGGATAATGAAGATGAGACTATATTGATGTCTTACCAAAAAAATGGCAATAATGAAAACATCTGAGTAGATTAGATAGTAAATCCTACTCTAGTTATTGATCAATAACATGAATCATTTGAATGGATATCAGATAATATATTCTTCTTTATTCAACTAGAATATCGATGAATCCTACTAGAGAGATGAAATCATGTTCTTTTAAGTTAAAACATGAAGCTCGGGGGTATGCCTAATTATTTTATATATAGCTTTATCTTCGAGAAGCAAATTTTTGTCATGTATGTATGCATATGTGTGTGTATTCATGTGTATTATATGTATACATGTGTTATATATGTGTTTCATGTATATGTATGTGTATGCATGTGTGTGATATATGTATACAAGTGTTAGTATGCACACGTGTATATATATGCATATGCATTTGTGTAATATGTGCAAGTGTCTTTATAATTTTGTATGCATGTATAAGTATACATGTGTGCATGTAGGCATATATATGTGATGTGTACATGTATATATGTATATGTGTATATGTGCAAAATGTGTAAATGTGTACATGTAAATATGTATGCATGTATATGTATACATGTGTGCATATAAGCATGTATGTGTGATGCATAATGTATCTACTCCATTTCATATTTATGTATGTGTATCTACATGATGTGTATGTATCTTTAGTTATATTATGATCCTCGTTGATTCCAGTAGCTATATATAGAGGCATAAGGCTGAGAGGAGAGACATCTCTCTAGTAGGTGGTTGGAGGAATAGATGCAATGTGTACATACACTTCAATCATATGGCTAAAAGGCTAAATTAGAGTTTCTAAATTAGGGTTTGTAAAACCCTAATATCAAAATTACTATTTTTGAATTAGGATATATATATATATATATATATATATATATATATATATATATATATATATATATATATATATATATATATATATATATATATATATGTGTGTGTGTGTGTGTGTGTGTGTGTGTGTGTGTGTACATGCATACATACATACATACATACACACACACACACACATATATATATATATATATATATATATATATATATTTTTTTCTCTCTCCATCTCTCTCTCTCTCGCTCTTTCTCTCTCTCTCTCTCTCTCTCTCTCTCTGTCCCCTCCCTACCTCTCCCTCTCTCATTCTCTCCTTCTCTTGCTCTATCCTATATTTGGTTTGGCAACCAGTGGTATGCTACTAGTTTGAGGATGGGGGTGTTTACGCCTAAGGTTATGGTAAAAAATGGTGATAGTAGAAGTTAGAAATCATGAGCCTAGTTTGAAATCTATTAGGGTTTTGTTTCATCCTATTCTTTTCCTTGTTCTCTTGTTCTATGTTACTTTACTTTAATTAAGGTCTTTCTTTGGAATACTTTATTTGAATATTTTATGCAATTTTCATCAAGGTGATGAAATTGTGATTTCATTTTGTCTATATCTAAGTGTTTTCATGGTGGGGGATATTCCACATGGCAGACTATCATCCATCATGTGGGATTTGTCAAAACATGGGAGCATCATGTTGAGATATCAAGCTCAACATTTGATGATCCAGGATGACACGTACCAAATTTTTGTTTGTCTAACATGTATAGTGGTCACGCCTGTATATGTCAGGGATGCTTCATTGAGCTTTATTAGATTTATCTACCGAGATTGATGGCACATTTGTTCCTTGTCAACTCACTCATTCGTGGACATTAGGTTTTTCCTTATGTATTGATCTTTATATATTGTACTTGTTGTATTCTTGTTTTTTAGGTCATTCTTGTACCTTCATTTTTATGTAATAGAAGAAGAAGAAGATCATTCTTCCTTGCCTCAATCTGTGTGTGTGCTTCTCCTTGAGAGTGAGAGTGTGTGTGTGAGCTCTCTTCCTTATCTCGTTCCTCGTGACATGGTATCAGAGCCAGCCTGGCTGTAGAGAGCTCGTGGAGAAGGCAACAGTGAAGAGTACATAGCATGGTGATTCTGAGAAGCTGTTTATGGTTCAACATCACATGATGAATACGATGTCTGCTGCTGTTTCAAAATTGAATGATAATGTCTGGTATGTTGATTCAGGTGCTTCAAATCACATGACCAGTCATGCAGAATGGTCTATTACTTCGAAGAAATTGCCAGTTTGTGGATATGTTGAAACAGGTGATGACACATCACATCCTATTGAGCATACAGGAAACATAGCACTATCTATGGATGATGGAAAGGTACAACATCTTGCTGATGTGTTGCATGTTCCAAATATAAGAAAGAATATGGTTTCTGTTGGACAAATGGTTGACCAAGGATTAAAAGTCAGGTTCAATGCTGATGGATTATATGTAGAAGAGTACAAGCAGGATGGACGATTGGTTGCCAAGCTGATATAGAGATCTGGCACAAACGAATTGGACACGCATATTTGCAAAGGCTGAAACTGATGCAGTCAAAGGACATTGTCCATGAACTACCAAATTTCAAAGTTGCAGAAATGCAAAAGGTATGTGCAGCATATCAATTTGGTAAACAGTCAAGAGCATCATTTCCACATGACAAGCATGTTAGTGAGAATGTACTAGAAGTAGTACATACAGATGTTTGGGGTCCAACAAAGACCACATCTATGGGTGGCTGTAGGTTTTATGTTACTTTCATTGATGACCATACACGCAAAGTATGGGTATATTTCATGAAAGAGAAGAGCGAGGTGTTTACTCACTTCTAGAATTTTAAAGTTATGGTGGAAAAGCAGACAGGGAAGTACATTCAGACATTAAGATCTGATGGAGGAGGTGAATACATGTCAAATGAGTTCAGCAGTTTTCTAAAAAATCATGGAATTCGGCATCAGTTTTCATGGAGGTACACACCACAACAGAATGGTGTTGTTGAACACAAAAATAGACATATTGCAGAAATAGCAAGAGTCTTGATGGCTGAGAAGAATATGCATCATTGTTATTGGGTAGAAGCTGTGCATATTGCTGTATACATTATGAACAGAACTCTGACTGCTGATGTACATACACGTGAAGAGAAGTTTACAGGTAAAAAACCGAACTTATCACATCTAAAAGGTTTTGGTTGTATTGCATATGTATATGTCCCATATGAATTGAGGATGAAGCTTGATCCAAAAGCAGAAAAGTGTGTCTTCATTGGATACATTCTTGAGCAAAAGGGATATAAATGGTATAACCCACTCACACGACAGGTAAAGGTGAGCAGAGATGTGGTATTTGATGAAATGTCAAGCTTCTATGTAGATGCCAAAGAAGGACTGAATCTTGAACCGAATGACAAAGAAAATGCTAAAAAATCAAGTGCAAAATCTCAAGTTTTGAGAGGACCAAATGCATCAGCAAGCAATACTTCCAACTCAAATCCATGGAGTGGACGATTGTGTGGAAATTTCAGTCCATCAAATTCATCAAATACGTCCAAGAAAGGTAAAGAAAAGCTTTCTGCAGGTCATAAAACATGTGCAGGTTTTGAAGACGTTGATGGAGATTCAAGCGGTTCAAAAAAGAGCCTTGATGAGGAACTTGGACTACCCTCTATGAAGACTCCAGGAGTAAGAAGGGCACATGTAGATGATACAAGGAGAAGTGACCCAGGACCAAGAAGATCTGGGAGGATGCGGAATTCAGTGCAACGATTGACGTATGACAGTTATATGGCTCGTCATTGTGCCTAAATGACAAAGGTAGTTCAAGATGCTGAACCTTCTTGCTTTGAAGATGCAATTGGAATTGCAGATTGGGAAAAAGCTATGGATGAGGAGATGGCTCCACTTTATGGAAATGATACATGGAAGCTGGTTCCATTGCCACAAGGAAAGAAACCCATAGGCTACAAATGGGTTTACAAGGTAAAGCATAATGTTGATGGTAGCATAAGCAGGTATAAAGCACGATTGGTAGCTAAAGGATATGCACAGAGATATGGCATTGATTATGAGGAAACATTCAGCCCTGTAGCTAAAATGTCTATTGTCAGAACACTTGTTGCATTAGCTATAGCAAAAGGATGGACTTTGCATCAGATGGATGTGAAGAATGCTTTCCTACATGGTGAGTTACAGGAAGAAGTACATATGGACCAGCCACAAGGATATGAAGATTCAAAGCATCTAGAAGATGTTTGCAGGTTGCAAAAGGCTTTGTATGGGTTGAAGCAAGCCCCTCGTGCATGGCATGCAAGGATTGCTGATTACTTAACCAGCATTGGGTTTTCTATGTGTGATGCGGATCACTCACTATATGCAAGGAAGGTTGATGATGGCATCGCTATTGTGGCTATTTATGTTGATGACATGATTGTAGGTGGTGATAATGAAGGAAGCATCAAAGAGGTAAAGAAACTTCTTATGCAGGAATTTGACATGAAAGATCTTGGTGCGCTATGCTATTTCTTGGGCATCGAGTTTATACATACAGAAACAGGTACATGGATGTCGCAAAGGCAATATGCCTTGAATATGCTGCAAAGGTATGGTATGGCTGATTGCAAGCCAATTTCTATGCCATTAGATCAGAATTTGAAGTTGGACACTACATCAGGTGAAGCATTGGAAAATGCTACTATGTACAGGGAAATTGTGGGAAGTCTTATATATCTCACAATTACAAGGCCTGATCTAAGTTATACTATTGGACTTGAAAGTCAGTTTATGCAGGTTCCCAGGAAGCCACATTTGGATGCTCTGAGGCGCACTCTACGTTATGTGAGTGCTACTTTGGATTATGCATTGTTTTATGAGGTTGGTGTAGATTTGCAGGTTCATGGATACATCGATGCCGATTAGGCTGGTAGCATTCCAGATAGAAGATCTACTAGAGGTTTTCTATTCTCACTTGGGAGTGCAGCTGTTACATGGAGCAGCAAGAAGAAACCCACTGTTGCTTTGTTGAGTACAGAGGCTGAGTATAGAGGTGCTGCAATGGCAGCATGTGAGGCATCATGGTTGGAGATGCTACTTGCGGATTTAGGTGTGGAAGTGCAAAAGCCTATCACCATTTATTGTGATAACCTTAGCAGCATGTAGTTAGCAGGGAACCCTATTTTCCATGCTAGAACAAAGCATATCAAGGTACATTATCACTTCGTCAGAGAGAAGGTCTTAGCAGGTGATATTGATCTTGTTTATGTGAGAACAGATGAGCAGGTTGCTGATATATTCACCAAAGCACTTGGAGCTGAGAAGTTGAAGAAGTTTCGGGAGATGCTTGGATTACAAGATATGGCGTTGAGCTTGAGGGGGAGTGTTGAGATATCAAGCTCAACATGTGATGATCTAGGAGACACGTACCAGTTTTTCATTTCTCTGACATGTATCGTGGTCACACCGGTATATGTCAGGGATACTTCATTGAGCTTTATTAGATTTATCTACCTAGAGTGATGGCACATTTGTTCCCTGCCAACTCACTCATTTGTGGACATTAGGTTTTTCCTTATGTACTGATCTTTATATATTGCACTTGTTGTATTCTTGTTTTTTAGGTCATTCTTGTACATTCCTTTTTATGTAATAGAAGAAGAAGAAGATAAAGATCATTCTTCCTTGCCTCAATCTATGTGTGTGCTTCTCCTTGAGAGTGAGAGTGTGTGTGTGAGCTCTCTTCCTTATCTCCTTCCTCGTGACATATCATACATACATACATATATCGACCCCTAGTCATTAAATTCTTTATATAGTTTTGTGGCATAAGGAAGTTTGATTAGACATTCGAGGTTGGAAGTTGTGCTAGACTTATGGTTGGTGTCTTATGTGTGTGTGTGTGTGTGTGTGTGTGTGTGTGTGTGTGTATATATATATATATATATATATATATAGAGAGAGAGAGAGAGAGAGAGTTTTGGGATTTAGGAGTTGGTTATGTGAATTTGAATCATATATAATTTAGGCTTAGAGTAACTTTAAAGAAGATTAAAAGGACTAGACGGTTTAAGA
>CM035443.1:84839581-84849581 GCA_020310875.1 Ceratopteris richardii
CAGCCAATTGAACTCCAAGAGTATATGGTGGGCCCTTTTAGCTTGCCAATGGATGTATTAGACATCCTATGTACCTTGGAAGATCACTCTCAAAAAGATAGATCAAAACAGATAAGTTGGAGTTAGCTCAAAGGTGAAAAACTTGCTATTTTGGTTCATACACCTATCCACTGTTTTGCATAATTCTCTGAGCACAGCAGCAATTAGCTTAATTCCTCTTGGGAAAGTCTAGTTAACTTAAAGAGCTAACTTTCAAGAGTAATCTCATCAAAAATAATAAACCACACATTGAGAATGAGTTTTAACAAGTGATGACATCATCCCGATTTTCACGGGCTGCTATAGTTTGAGACCAGTGAGCATAAAAATGCACATACCTCAAAATTTAGGAATCCAATGATTATGAAAACTTGTACGGTTATACTAGACAGTAATTTAAATCCAACAAGCTTTAAATCATTGAATTTGGATAAGTAACCACTGAGAAATGGCTCTGACAAGGTGAGTGAAAAAGTCAGGTACCTGACAGAGAAGTGAAGATGAACAGACACTATTGACTTCAACTGAACATAACTGAAGTTTGCAAAATCCAAATGACATGAAAATTTGTGAGCATATAGAAGACTTATAGAGCTAACTTTACCAAGTTAAATCACTGAAAATGATGCACCAAGCTCAGAGAAACCATCTCTGCAATCTGACTGAGAAAACTGAGAGATATGGCAGTGAGTAGTATACTTCACAAGAACATGGAAATATGAACTCAAATAATCATGAAAATGAAAGTATATTGCTTGTACAATACAATGACTTACTGATACATATGTGTGCTTTATAACCACACCTTGATATGGCATAAAGCTCAGCTCTTGGAGGTCTTCACATAGGTCTCTCTAACCACGACTAAAACTGCCATCTATTTATAGTTGAGTTTGGGAGGCTAACTTCCCTCAATCACTCTCCAATCAATCAATGATTGATTTGATTCTCTACCTAACACAAATCACGAATTCGTGGCTCCTCTTTCCCTTTTTGATCAAGTGGACTCAACCACTTAAGATTCTTTCACTTTTACATTAAGTAAACTCTTCAAAAGTTACAAGAGGTAGTTCACAAGTGAACTTTACATAGTCTTCATTTTAAAGCTTCTTTTATGACTTTGTGGGACTCAAGCCAATACTTAGGCTTGTCATAGACTTGCTCCAACAGCTCCCCCTCAAGCCAAGTATGCTTGAGGTCTTCATTCTTCCAACATTACCTGCAAACCAATCATAGCCTTGAATTTGCAAAGCTTTGTACCATCCAATGCTTTGGTTAGAATATCTGCACATTGTTGATGATTGGACACATATGATATTTGAATCTCTTTGTTTAGAACCTTCTCTCTTACATAGTGATAATGAACTTCAATATGTTTAGTCCTTGCATGAAAAATAGGATTAGCAGCTAAGTGAATAGAACTCATATTGTCACCAAAAATAGTTGGAGTTCCAAACTCCAATCCAAGATCTTTGAATAATTTCTTCATCCACAAAGGTTCCTGAGTAGCTATGGCAAGACCTCTATATTCAGCTTCAGTAGAAGAGAGAGCAATTGTGGGTTGCTTCTTGGATGACCATGAAATAAGCTTTGAACTTGCAAAGGTAAGATAACCTGAAGTGCTCCTTCTATCTTCCTTGGAGCCAGCCCAATCTGCATCAGAAAATAGCTTCAACCCTAAATCAGATACATAAGGATAATAAAGTCCTTCATTTATGGTTCCTTTGAGATACTTGAGAATCCTTTTGGCAGCATCCATATGTGGTTTCCTTGGTGTGTGCATAAATTGACTTAGCACACTCACACTATAACATATATCTACTCTTGTCAATGTGGCATAGTTGAGACTACCCACTAGACTTTGATATGATGTGATGTCCTCTATGAATTTTCACCTTCATGTGAGCTCAATTTGTGATTCACCTCCATTGGAGTACCTGCAATCTTACAATCTTGCATCTTGAATTTTGCCAACATTTCCTTAATGTACTTTCTTTGAGTGAGAAACAAACCATGATCTTTGTAGACAACCTCCAAACCTAGGAAGTAGGTAAATGAACCCAAATCACTTATCTTGAACTCTTCTCTCATCTGATCTTTGATCTTCTTCATACCATCTGCATCATTTCCTGTCAATATAATATCATCTACATATACACATAGGTAGATGACCTCAGAATTACTCTTTTTGATAAAGAGTGATGGATCTGCCTTGCTTGGTTGAAAGCCTTTGTCCTGCAAGAATGAAACAAGCCTGAAATTCCAAGCTCTTGGGGCTTGCTTGAGACCATACAATGCTTTGTTAAGTTTACACACATAATCAGGATAAACTTGATTCTCAAAACCAGGTGGTTGTGCCATATATACCTCTTCTATTATCCAACCATTCAAGAATGCATTCTTTACATCTAGTTGAAGTATCTTCCAATTCTTGGAAGAGACAATACTAAGCAAAACCCTAATAGTAGGCATCTTTGCCACAGGAGAGAAGGTCTCCTCATAATCAATTCCCTGAGTTTGTGAAAAGCCTTTTGCTACAAGCCTTGCCTTATACCTATTAATGGAACCATCAGAATTCTTCTTGAGTTTATAGACCCATCTTGAGACTATTACCTTCATGGATGAAGTCTTGGGCACCAAATCCCAAGTGTTGTTTTCCTCAAGTGCTTCAATCTCTTCCTTCATTGCATGCTTCCATTCTGATTTTGCTTTGGCCTCTTCAAATGATGATGGCTCCTCTTGGTTTATGCCCTGTGCTATGTTGATAGAATGTTTAGTTACTAATGAGGTGTCAAACCCATACCTTTCTGGTTTTTTCTTTTCCCTCATAGATCTCCTTAGGCCATGATGTGATGATTTTGCCTCATGTCCAAGTTCCTGCAATTTTGCTTTACCTTTAGACTTCCATGCTTTGATCTTTTCCATCTGAGATTCTTCATCATCCTTCGAGGTGTCTTGTTCTTCAATCTTTGGTTGTTCTCTACCAAGCTTTGGAAAATCTTCTTCAAGATCATATGTTAAATTGATCTTCCTGCATGAATCTTCATACCATGAATTGTTTTCATCAAAAACTACAGCTCTGCTTACCAAGAATCCTTTGTTGGTAGGGTTGTATAACCTGTAGCCCTTTTGATTGTTGTCATATCCAATAAATACACACCTTTCTGCCTTTGGATCCATCTTGCCTCTTAACCTGTGAAGGAACATGAGCAAAAGCAATACATCCAAAAATTTTACAATGATCTAAGCTTGGTCTTCTTCCATTCCAAGCCTCATATGGAGTCATCCCATCAAGGGATTTTGAAGGTAACTTGTTAATCAAGTAAGTGGCTGTAGATACAGCCTCAGCCCATAGATAATTAGGCAAATGCTTTTCATTTAACATAGACCTTGCAACTTCAACAATTGTCCTATTCCTCCTTTCTGCCACTCCATTTTGCTCAGGAGTGTACCTTGTAGTTACCTCTCTTTTGATTCCTCTTTCTTGAAGAAAAGAATCAGAATCATGGGAGAAGTATTCTCCCCCTCCATCTGACCTTAGCCTTTTTAGTGATTTACCTGTTTGATTCTCCACAAGAGCCAAATATCTTTTGAAACATGAAAAAACTTCATCTTTGTGTTTCATAAAGAATAGGATAGTCCATCTGCTGCAATCATCAATAAAGGAGACATAATACCTTGATCCAGATATTGAAGCTTCCTTGCTAGGTCCCCATACATCTGTATGAACCAACTCCAAGAGATCTCCATGTATATAACATTTATTCATGAATGGTAACCTGTGAGACTTTCCAAATTGACATGCACTACACTTATAAATCATATGCTGTTTTGACAAATTAGGGAGTCCAAGTACACTTTGGTCCCTGCAAATTTGCTTTAATGACCTTTCACCAATATGTGCTAACCTTTTGTGCCATACTTCCAATTCTATGAGTGTCTAACTAACATAATTAAAGAGAGCAATGTTTCTAGTGTCTTGTAATTCAAATGTGAACAATCTACCTGTCTTTTCACCTTTTGCAATTTTTCTGAATCCTTGACTTGGATCTTCAACAAATGCTCCTGCTTTTGTGAACCTGACTTGCAACCCTTTCTCTACTATCTGCCCAACACTTATCAAATTCTTTGTAATGGTAGGGACATAGAGTACCTTACTGAGTAGGTTGATGTTTCCATCAGGTGCTTTGACATTGCTTATTTTCTTCACAGGATGTTTTGTATCATCTCCTGTTTGTACCTCATGCTTATTCCTTGGATCTTCTAAATCTGATAGGAGTGCCACATTTCCTGCCACATGATTTGAACAGCCTGAATCTATGTAGAAAACATGCTCATCAGATTTACCTTGTGGCATAGCCATGTTCATGATCAATCATGAATCCTCTTTGTTTGAGTCTTCTATGTAGTTATTGTAGTCTCTCCTTCCTTTGTAGCCTCCTTCATAGTTTGAATGATTGTAGTTGTTGTAGTTGCCATGATAATTGTTGAACCTTCCTCTTGAGTAGCCATAACTTCCTCTATTGTATCCTCTTCCTCTTTGATTCCTGGAATTCCTAAAGCAAATTTCAGTTGTATGATTAGTTAATCCACAAATAGAACATGGGTTGGAGTCTTGGGATCTCTCCCTGCCTTGTCTACCTCCTCTTCCTCTACCTCTGCCATGTCTTCCTCTACCTGCATAGTTAGCTTGATATGTACCTGCTTCATCATCTACTTTCTTTGCCTTTCCTTTGTTATCTTTGGACTTGCTTTTATCAGTGTATAAAGCTGAAGATTGATTACCTTTAGAGCTTTCTCCATTTTTGATAAGCTTTGCCTCTTGAGTAAGTAGTTGTCCAATGAGTGTATTGAAATCAGGTACATGCATGTCCATGTACAAATTCATAGCTGTGGTGAATGCTTCCCACTTGTCATCTGCCTTCAAGCCATTGATGACCTGCCTTACAATTTGCTCTTCATCTATTACCTCTCCAATGCTTCCCAACTGATCTACTATGTCCTTGAGCTTTGTGACAAAATCAGTCACATTTTGTTTGGGAGCCTTCTTGAGAGTTGTGAAATCCAGCCATAGTTGATGCTTCCTAGCTTTGGTACTTGAAGAGAAGAAGGCTTCAAGTGCATCCCACACTTCCTGAGATGTCTTACAACTTCTAATGTGAGGCAACAAAAAATCTGAGATAGAGTTGAGGAGATAAGACCTTGCAAGTGCATCCTTGGAGCACCATGTGCTCAACCTTTCTTGCTCTTCTTGTGTTGGTTGACTTTTGTTCCTGAAACTTGGCATAACTTCATCTCCAGCCACATAACCATATAAACTTCTACCTTGGAGATAAGCTTCCATTCTTAATGACCAAGCTGAGTAGTTACCTCTGTCCAATTTGTCAATAGATGAAGGAAATCCATCTGCCATGTTGTCCAATCTTGCTCTGATACCACTGTGAAGAGATGGATAGGTATCTGCTTGAAGATGAAGAGGTGTTGCAAAATCCTTGATCTACACCAGCCAATTGAACTCCAAGAGTATATGGTGGGCCCTTTTAGCTTGCCAATGGATGTATTAGACACCCTATGCACCTTGGAAGATCACTCTCAAAAAGATAGATCAAAACAGATAAGTTGGAGTTAGCTCAGAGGTGAAAAACTTGCTATTTTGGTTCATACACCTGTCCACTGTTTTGCATAATTCTCTGAGCACAGCAGCAATTAGCTTAATTCCTCTTGGGGAAGTCTAGTTAACTTAAAGAGCTAACTTTCAAGAGTAATTTCATCAAAAATAATAAACCACACATCAAGAATGAGTTTTAACAAGTGATGATATCATCCCGATTTTCACGGGCTGCTACAGTTTGAGACCAGTGAGCAGAAAAATGCACATAACTCAAAATGTAGGAATCCAATGATTATGAAAATTTGTATGGTTATACTAGACAGTAATCTAAATCTAAAAAGCTTTAAATCATTGAATTTGGATAAGTAACCACTAAGAAATGGCTCTGACAAGGTGAGTGAAAAAGTCGGGTACCTGACAGAGAAGTGAAGATGAACAGACACTGTTGACTTCAACTGAACATAACTGAAGTTTGCAATATCCAAATGACATGAAAATTTGTGAGCATATATTAGACTTATAGAGCTAACTTTACTAAGTTAAATCACTGAAAATGATGCACCAAGCTCAGAGAAACCATCTCTGCAATCTGACTGAGAAAATTGAGAGATATGGCAGTGAGTAGTATACTTCACAAGAACATGGAAATATGAACTCAAATAATCATGAAAATGAAAGTATATTGCTTGTACAATACAATGACTTACTGATACATATGTGTGCCTTGTAACCACACCTTGATATGGCATAAAGCTAAGCTCTTGGAGGTCTTCACATAGGTCTCTCTAACCACGACTAAAACTGCCATCTATTTATAGTTGAGTTTGGGAGGCTAACTTCCCTCAATCACTCTCCAATCAATCAATGATTGATTTGATTCTCTACCTACCACAAATCACGAATTCGTGGCTCCTCTTTCCCTTTTTGATCAAGTGGACTCAACCACTTAAGATTCTTTCACTTTTACATTAAGTAAACTCTTCAAAAGTTACAAGAGGTAGTTCACAAGTGAACTTTACATAGTCTTCATTTTAAAGCTTCTTTTATGACTTTGTGGGACTCAAGCCAATACTTAGGCTTGTCATAGACTTGCTCCAACAATTTCTAACCAGTGCAACCCTTGGGGGTTGGACCATCACCCCACCTAGGGAGATGAAACACTCAACCACCTAAGTTGTGTTGTTAGACACGCTAGAAATCCCTCATTACTACAAAACTATGAATTGTGTCATGCACACTCAAAAACATCCCTAAGATCCTCACACATCATGATATCAAAAAGGTTTTTTAGACCAAAAACACCATATGTGATAAAAAATGGTCTTGGAGTTGGGTGAACAACTACAGTGAGAAACAGTAGTATATTGAAGATCCTCTTTAAAAAGAAATAATTCAATGATAATGGAACCTAGATCAATGAGTGAAGTGAAAGAAATTCCATGCTCCACTAATGTATCTACCCAAGTGCTTCATGGAGTTGTAGTTATGTTCGTTCTTGCACTATGCATTGCATCCCTAATACTAGATATTTTCTTGACTATCATGAACATTGTAATAGAAGTCTTAGAACTCAGCATGAGGAAAGATCTCTCTATCTATCTATCTATCTATCTATCTATCTATCTATCTATCTATCTATCTATCTATCTATCTATCTATCTTTACTTATGTTGTTTTTTGTAGTTGAGTTCCTCCTTGATTAGTGTTAAAGGAAGCCCAATCTGACAAAGTGCAATTGATGCAACAAACCCATAAAGGGCACACTTGAAGATTCATTAAGCTCCATGTGTCACATTAAAGGAGATGTTTGATTGTGTACCCTATATTAATCATTTGGATGGGTTCTAATCAGATAAGCAGCTCAATAGATAGAGAATAGTGGATAGATGATAGCTTAAAAGATGTTGAAAGTCCAAATCCTTCATCTATGATTATTTTTCCTTGAATACATGTACATTTGCAGTATTGCGTATCAAAATATTCCTATTCTTATGTAACCATTGTTGCACAAATTAAAAAAGCAATACATGCCAATGGTCAGATGCACTTAACTATATTAAAAACATATTGAACTCCAAAAAGGTGTGTCCTCAACCCCACAATATTATTAAGCCCCTTTTGAGTTGGTACTCAATGGAAGAAAAAACCAAATCTAATTCATTTATTAAATGATAACTCTTCAACTATGAAGAGGATGAAAGTTCCTCATCTCCCTATGGTTGGGTGAACCCAATGAGTCAAGAACAAAATATCACATATGTTTATGGTTTTTAACTTTGTGAGAAAAAAATAATCACCAACTTCAAAAGATTTATCTTTTCTCTGCAGATTTGGATATGTTCCAACTCAACCTTAAATGATGGATATGTTCCAACTCAACCTTAAACATCATTTAGATTCACTTTGAAGAATTTTAATTTAACTTCCATCTCTTCCAAGGTATTTTTTTATTGTTGGACTCCTTTATTTTAATATCCACTATTTAAGTTTTTGTGATGAGTTTTAGCTTAAAATTTCTCTTTCGATGCTTGGACAACTTCATTTCGACATCCGATTGCATAAGGGGCTCTTGTTTGAAACGAATACAAAAGCATAAAAGATTTGGATGAATACAAAAGGTAAATAATCTTCCTAACCCATTTCGTTTTTAAAAAATGTACGTCCATGACATGCTCCAAAGTATAGACAACTCTTTCTATTTGACCATTTGATTATGAATGATCACTTAGCATTCAATTACCTGTAGATTCCTCTTGAAAAATTATTTGAGAATTATCACTATTTGAAACTATAGCTTGAGGCAGACATGAAATGGGCATGGATTTTCCATGGACTTTGTCAATTTTGAAACTTTAAATACATTGTGGATGTTAATGAACCAGTTCATTTTATTTAATTGATCTACAATTACTCAGATTGAATCATAACGTTTACTGATCTGGAAATGTTTTATTCAAACCCCTAGAAATCCTTTTCCATTGTCACTCAAGGATTTCAAAAAGATTGATTAACCCAATTTTCACCTTTTGGCTATTCCGGCATAACATTTAGCCTCGCATCCTTGTACAAGCTTGTCCAATAAGATTATTATTTAGGTCATAAGTTTCACTTATGCCTTGGTTACATGAACTTGAAGCAGCACGTCTGTTGTAAAAGACTTTCATTATTAATTATGTCTCATTCATAGCAGATATTTCTATACATTAAACATTTCAAATCCACAATCTATAATACTCGAGCTCAAGTTATAGCTCTTCTAAATGTTTCCTTTCTTTCTTTCTTTTTTTACCTCCGTGAGACAATGCTTTTATCCTTGCCTTCTAGTTGATTTGTCAAGGGAACTAATTTGGCATATCCTTGAATGAACTGAGGATGAGTTCTAGTTTATTGCTTTAATTTCTTTGGATTTATCTGAATTAGCCGCTTCCTGCATGCCTAGTGCACATTGATTGCAAGTGCCCAACTTTTTATACAATCAATGTACAAAACAAGATTCAATTCCAGCTTTATTAATGTTTAATTACATAGAAGCATAAGCCATGCTTATTGAAATGAGATGTATATGAAGCCCTAAATGATTTCCATACAAATTGGCACCTAGCTCTGGTCATACCATCAATGAAATGAATAGAGCAAGTAAAAATCCCTGTTCAAAATACCACCAATTTGGTGGTCCCCATATCTCCAGCCCTGCCTTCCCAATACAATCAAACAGAGACATCTCCAATGACCCATCACAAAAAGAACTGATTGTCCCTATCTTCAATCTTCACAATAAAATCATCAAGCATATGATGCTCCATTTATCAACTTAGCCATGGAGGATGACTGAAAATAAACGCAAACACTAGAGCAAGTGATTGCCAAAGCCTGCTCCAAGCAACACTACAACCAATACTGTACTCACTACCAATGGCAGCAGACTCTGCGATCTGAATCATGAACTCACAACTTCCCTTCGATGGGTTGTTGGTTACAACCTGCCCTAAACCATTAAAAGCGCAAGTGCCTGAGGCTTGATCAAATCTTTGAAAATACTGATTGAAAGCATATGAAGCATTTCCAGCAGCATCCAAATGTGGGTTGCAAGAGCATCCAAAGCCAAGTGCTGTACAATCAGAGTTTTCACATGCATAAGTAATACTATCCCCTAACTTAGACTGATCACCTCCATCCGGATTATATATGCACCATTCCGTTGTCAAATACTTCACTCCAGAAGCTTGAATCAGAGCCTGCCCATTTACACCTGTCAAGGAAAGCGCATATTTAGACGTCCCATCATACTCAAAGATCCCCCAATGTCGCTCAAAGTTCCCTGGCTGGATGCTCTTTTGATCTTCATCAATC
>CM035443.1:84854581-84864581 GCA_020310875.1 Ceratopteris richardii
AATTTATTGCAATATCGTTAGGCAAGAATACATGCCTACTTGCAAACCCAGAAAGATTTATGATGACTCTAAGTTTAGAAAATGCTTAGAGAATCATAAAGACAAGTTAAAAAAATGAGATCTTATACTTTCTTGTGTAATTTCTCAAGCATCCTAAGTAGGATGATAACTTAAGATAGTTTCCAAAGTTCTGTGAGCACTTTGATTCCATCCAAAGGAGTGATGGAAGCCAAAGAACAATGATTGAACTTTAACATAAATTGAGCTTTGAAGTTCAATAGATGGATGTTAAGTTCTATGATTGCATCAATAGTAAGGAATGCAGAATGCAAAGAAAAAACATGGAAACTTTGAAAGACTCTTCATCTTAGAAAAGTTCGAGAGTTACTTTGTGGTTTCATTTAAGAGATTTCCAATTTCAAAATGCAACCTAGACAAATGACCTTTAGGAAATGAAATAGTTCCTAAAGACAAGAACTTAAATGAAATAATCTAGTATTCTATTTCATGAATCTCACACCATTTTCCTACCTTCTTTTGGGATACAAGAAGTTCCAAGTAATGGATTTCAATTCATCCATGGACTTTTCCCAAAACAAGTACAAGTTCATAAATATGCTAGGATAAGTAAATGATGATGTACTTTTGAAAGATATTTTAAAGATAGAAGCTATCACATGATGAAAGATTAGATTTCTTTTCAAGTATATCTTTCTAAAAAAAAGGGACATAAACATCACACCTATCTCATAGATTAGATAGAGAAAAGCAAACCTCTTCCAAGAAATAGATGTTTAGCCAAGAAGTACAGATGTCTAGAAAACAACTTTATGGCATGCTAGAGTTTTAAAAATATGGGATCCCTAAAGGTGGTTATAAACCACAAAGATAACTAAAGCATGCCCAAGTTCAACTTATCCAAAAGAAAGTGTGAAAAAAGTTAGTTATTCCAAGTACCTAGTCTTCAACCATGATGGCAGTAATTAAGTATGTGGAAGGTAAGACATAAAGTTATTCCATCATAAAGTTCTTCTTAAGAGTTGTGGGTTTTCTCTTTCCCCCTTTTTGCCCAAATTCAAGACCTTAATTGGCATTTTACTTGGTTTTGGATCACTGGGATACTTTTAAAGTGCTTAGACTATAATTTTTTGTCAAGCTTCCCAAACAGCCCATTTTAGTACAACCTTGTGTTCCCAGATGGTCCATTTTTATACCAACTTGTAATATGGACACAAAGGAAACCATATTGCATCCTAGATTTCATGTGACTTTGCATATCTCATGATTGGTGAAGAATTTGGGAAATCTAACATCACCGCCGTATGTGGAGCATGCCAAAACCCAAAGAACAAGTGTCTAGTTGCCTTGTTTCGACATCAAGAGACCATGTTTTGGCTTGATGAAATCATCACTCACATCATCGATTCATAAGTGCCTTAGTGTCACCACAGTTGAACACCTATGTAAAGAGGGCTTGGCCACATAAATCCTAAGCCTTGGGAGCTCAAGGAGTCGTGCTCTCCAAATAAGTACTTTTCGAGTTCCAATTCTTGTCTAGCTCCTTGTTCTAGTCCTATCTAGTCTAGTTTCTAGACATCCAATCTTCTTGTCTTACAATCTCATAGTACAAGATCCTCTCAAGTCATATCTTGTATCTAACTTCTCTTCCTGAAAGGTGTACCTTGTAATTCTAATATCTTGTTTCATACCTAGAATCCCGGATTTATGTAATCAAAGAACTTCAAATGCAAATCCATGAATTGAAGATCATAATAAATCAATCTTCTTCAAGTACCAATGTGCCAACCATTACGAAGAAAAGTCCAAAAGTGAGCATGCCTAAAAAATTTAATATGACAAGATCAAAGTTTAGAGGATTTCTACAACAGGTGAAGCTCTTCATAAGAATGCAACCAAAAAGGTACACAGATGATACTTCTCAAAGTAAAGTTTAGAGGATTTCTACAACAGGTGAAGCTCTTCATAAGAATGCAACCAAAAAGGTACACAGATGATACTTCTCAAAGTAAGACCAATACGAACTCTATTATAATTTATATGGCCTTGCTCTTTCATGGTTTGCACCTATCCTCAAAAAGGACATAGATATTATCTATGATTTTAAGACCTTTGTTCAAGTGTTCACATCTTCTTTTGGAGATACCAATTGTTTGCACGTTATCGAAACAAAGTTGAGGAAGTTACTTCAATTTCAATGGGACTTATGCGATGATGTCAAGGCCCTCATGTTAACCATACCTAAGGTAAGTACTTTGAATAATTTCAAGAATAAGCAATTGAGTGTGATAACATGTTGTTTGATAGAAAATAAGAGAAAAAGGCTTTCGTTCAAGATCGAGAACACAAGTTTCATTTAGTTTCTCAATAGCATACACCGGAAGAATCTCAACTAGAACCCATGCAACTAGATAACATCAAGTAAGGCAACTTATATCAAAAGAAAGAAAACATCGAAAACACAATGGATTATAGTTTTACTATGGACATCAAGATCATATGGTATTTAAATGTCTTAAGAGGAAGAAACAAGTTGAATTCAAGACTTCCTCAATCACCATCCCATATCAAAAGAATGATCATCAGTGTCAAACAAAGAATACATCCCATCATGAGAAACATGCACTTAAATATATACCTAGAGATGCTACAAATCCTTTCCATTTCATCATGGATATCTATCATTATCGTGTTCTAATACCACATACCAAGAACTTTACAAAGACCAAGAGCTATGAAGATTCAAGCCCTAGAAGATCTTAAGGTCACATGGCCTCTCTTTGTGGAATTGATTGCTTGAGGGAAAGGTGATGCCATGGACACAAAGGAAATCATTTTTCATCCTCGATTTCATGTGACTTTGCATATCTCGTAATTGAAGAAGAATTTGGGAAATCTAATATGACCATCCCGTCCAAAGCATATCAAAACCCTAAGAACGAGTGTCTACTTGCCTTGTCTTGACATCCAAAGGCCTTGTTTCATCTTGATGACATCACCGTTGATATCATCAATTCCTAACTTAATGCCACCGACATTGAACACCTATATAAAGAGAGCTTTGCCACATAGATCCTCAATATCGACAATGCCAATATGAGGAGCTCGAGGAGTCACATTCTTCAAATAAGTACTTACCAAGTTCAAATTCTTGTTCTTGTCTAGCTCCTTGTTCTAGTCATGTCTAGTCTAGTTTCTAGACTTCGAGTCTTGTCATCTTGTAGTCTCCTAGTTTTAGATCGTGTCGAGCTATATACTTATATCTTGTATCTAGTTGATCTCCTTGAAAGGAGTTCTTGTAATTCTGATATCCTATTTCATGCCTAGGATCACGGGTTGTGGGATATCTTGTACTCTTTCTAGTCAAGTTATTCATACCTATCTTGGGTTGTGGGACTCCTTGTATAAGTTGTATATACTTGTACTATTCCCCTTGCCTAGATAATCTTGTAATCAAAAGTATATTCAGAAATCTTGTCGAGTCAAATTAGAGGGCACAATCTAGTGCTCTCCTGACACCTTGGCTTTTCAGCTCATTAAAACATTACAGCTAAGCCTCAAAGATTACATGTTGCCTCTTTTTACCTCCTCCTATTTTTGCACCAACATATGAATCCCCTTTTAAATTTATGTGCCACCATTTTTCTAGGCATAAACCTGAACACATTAGGTATCATAGCAAAAGCACAATATACAAGTTGCTGGCCAATAAATTTTAAGCCTTGACATACATCTATCATACACAAATGTCCGCCGATGCACAATATTTGACATAAAATAATGCATCTGCACAGAGATGCAAACGTTTGAATAGAAAATAAGGTTCCTTACAAAATGAATTCACAGTAGATATCCGTAAGGAACAATTTCAAAGTCCACAGACAATGAAATTTCATAAAAGTTAGAACAATACTTCAAAGCTGGATAACAAAAGACAAAACCTTCACCACGCTCACTTGTCTCCTTCAGTAATCAACATCACTTGTCTCCTTCAGTAACCTCAAAGGCCCATCTATAAAGAATCTTGAAATTTTTCACCTTATGAATCAGCCAGTCCAAAAAATTTGAATTATGTTAACATATTGTCAATATTCACAGGGACACAACTCGAATTCACTTGACTGCAACACAACTAATCATTCAATCAAATCATGCAGCCTTTCACTATATTCTTATTTAATCAACAATGGTGAACAATCGCATCTGTCTATACTCAACGTCATCGAAATGATGGCCCACGACATCCTTCTTCACTTCCAAGAAGCTTCAATAAAGACTTTATTTAATGGCAGAGAAAAATAAAATCTACCTGATATCAACACTGTTTGATGACATGTATGGAATTATGTTATTCTGCACCCATGAGACCGCTTTGCTGGGATTGGTCAGTCCAGAAAGCAGGTCATTTGGGATACCCACCATGACCTCTATTCCAGAATTCTTTAAAGCGTTAAGTACACTGCTATTGGAATCAAAAAGCTTGACTTTCGATATGCCATTCGACCTTAAGAGCTTCACCACAATTGAAGGTGACAACGGATGTGAGGCTTGAACGCCCCAGTTCACCCCTAAAGCATCTGATTGATAGAAACACCATGTCATAATGAATTGAATGGCAACATGAAATGGCACACGAAAAGATGTCGCAGGCCTCATACTGTATTTGATACAGTTAGCAGCGCTTCTCTCCTATTCGGCAGAGATGTGCTGAAAACAAATGGTCAGTTTTCAGATGGATAAACAAAAAGTACTCTCTCTCTCTCTCTCTCTCTCTCTCTCTCTCTCTCTCTCTCTCTCTCTCTCTCTCTCTCTCTCTCTCTCTCTCTCTCTCTCTCTCTCTCTCTCTCTCTCTCTCTCTCTCTCTCTCTCTCTCTCTCTCTCTCTCTCTCTCTCTCTCTCTCTCTCTCTCTCTCTCTCCCTCTCTGCGTGTGTGTGTGTGTGTGAGCCTCCCTCTCTGAGCCTACCTAGCGATTGAGCAGTGCAGATGCTCCATCAGAAACGAGGAAAAAATGAATTACCCTACGCCTGCATCATTCGATCACAAAAAGGGGCAAAAAAGGGTTCTTGACGATAACCAAGTTGAAGTAGCCCCTGTCTCACGTAAAAGAAAGACGAAAGATAGAGAAGAGCCACCTTAACTTCTGTAGATTTTGGCAGTGACAGACGGGGTCGAGGAGGCTCGAGCCATTGACACGCCTGTACCAGATGCTTCAACATTTTTGAACCGGATCGTATGCGATAACACCGCACATAGATCATGAACCACGTGAGAATCTCGTCCCTTGCTTTATGCCCTTTACAAAGTTAAGGCATAGCTTTGTACTGTATGCGCACAGCTTTGTACTGTATGTGTGCGCGCGCGTGCGCCCGTCGGCATTGCTCATACTGATACCGATATACTCATTGCAAACCAGTTTCTGAAACTCTAAGTGGAGTTTTCTCCCATTCCATTGAAAGGGCGCACTTGGGAATTGTGGGTCTGGTGACGAAATGTCGAATGGATGTAAAGTACCTTAGGATAGCGACAACGCAGGATCTCGATTCTCCAAACAAGAGATCCATGGTCCAGACAACGATGGGAATCGGAGTCAACTCGGAACTGTGTATTGCCTAGCTATATGCAACATGGTAGCAGCACATTGTCCACTTTAGAATTTCGCTGCCAAAAGTAACAAGCAGACGTCGCCTGCGAGATTCCTTGGCTTAGTGTTTATATTCTGTACAGTTTATGTGTAATGTGTAAAGTTGAAAGAGAGAGAGATTCAGCTACGGCCTTCTTGTGAATGAGGGATCCGCTTTATAGTTGTTTTTGGAAAGCCGCTAAAGAATGTGCTTATTTACTTTTACAATTTTTAAATTTTCCATTGACTGATTGAGTATAATCTTCATCATCACGATCATCTGCATGATCTGATGTATCTGTGTGAGCACCTTATGACGATTGAGATCATCCCTCGTGTGTTTGTCTCTCCACCTCATCTATATTTGCCTCTCTATAATACTCCTGTATTACGTATAACAAACATAAATAAGTAAAACAATTAAAACATCCATAAAAATAAAATAATTATATAAAATTTAATTATACTCACAAATGCATTCGGATGATCACGCATATACTCACTCAAACGTCGATATCTAAAATGTGTAGCATATCGATCTCATGTTTTGTAGGATATCGACTATAATCCTTTCGCTGCATTGAAACAAATAAAAAAGATTAGTTTCTTGTGTTTTAACTAAAATAAAAAATATACTTACAATAACACATCTACTTAAAAATGTAGCTACAAAACCATGATGGCCCATTTGGCCTAAGTGAGATGTGTGGCCCGACTCAACTCTCTTCTTTGCAGTAGCCTGTTTATTTAAAGAAAAAAGAAATACATAAATTAAATGTAAAAAATTTAATAAAGCATATGAGAATTATAAATATAAACTATTAATTTGTATACCTGCTGCTCAGGAAATGACTCCTGAAGACATAGCTATCTACGAAAAAATTGCCATGTCTCAGGTGGTATGCTACGTCGCCTCTTATTTTTTTCCACCATACAATATCTCCTGTTATTTTAATCTCAAACCAAAAAAAAAATCAGAATACATACACATATATGCACACACATACACATACACATACCCACATACACATATACATGCAAACATATACACATACATATATGCATACATATACACATATACATACATATAACATAAACACACATATATATATCCACACATATACATATCCACATATATACATACACATGCATGCATATACACTCACTCATACAAAATACATGCATTTATCCCACAATAATGTGTATTTGTGTATATGTGAATATGTGTGCATGTGTAAATGTGTATATGTAAATATGTTTGTATGTGTAAATATGTATATGTGAATGTTTATGTATGTAAATAATCAGATTATTAATATCAAATACCATTATTTGTAGATTCCAATCAGTCAGATGGAACTCCACCACCATCTCCTAATCGTGCAAGGACTATATACTATAAGTATATCAAACTTTTAATTTTAAATATATTTGATAGATACATAACTCATATATATTTTTTGTCTTGTTATAATCAGATTCTGATCAATCAGAGGGCACTCCACCACCTCCTACCCATGCAATGACTTCGCATGTGTCCTCCGATAGGAATTATGATGAATTTTACTATGAAGAGCATATTAGATGTTGGTGTGACTCTTGCTATGGCATGTATTGAAGACCACGATTGGAATGTATTGAACATGAGGTAGAGTATGGTACTTTTGAGCATGCGTCACCACCTAGTCAACGTGATAATGCTTGGGTATGTATTTTTTCTATAAATTAATGTCATTATTTTATTTAAAAACCATATACAAAATCAAATTACTATTGATATACAGGAATACTTGCTCGATGATGATGATGATGATGATGATGATGATGATGATAATAATTCTCTTACTCATAATGTTAATATACCTCGTACATGTATGGACTTGTTGCTCATCAATTACAAGCAAAGGTTTCTAGAAATCCTTTACTTCCTGGTTTAGAGATTGAAACGGCTAGAGATTATCCATTGATAGCTCATGATTGTTCTCTAGTACAAACATATGATAGAAGAAGATATGGAGGATGGAATAGAGGACCACTTCCTTTAGATGGAGAGGTTTTTAACTTTTGGGGTAATCGTTATATGATTGCTCCATCCACTATTACTAATGTTGGTCATGGTCTCTTTATTGTAGAGGATTTGTATGTGCCTTCAGACTCTGAAGTCACTCTTATGTCATTTTGTGGTCCTATATATGGATGGGGAGGCATCGACTTGCACATTATGTTCAAAGCATGAGTACTTATGGAATATGCTTGAATGCAACATCCCTTACTAGTAGAAGGATTTCACATGTAGAAAATGAAAGATTATATATTGATGGAAGACCTTATATGCATGGAAATATAGCAAGTTTAATAAATAGTAGTCGAGGGTTACATAATAGTTAAAGGACTAATTGCACATTTGAGGAGCGTGAAAATAGTCATGAATCACCATACATGAGTACAGATGTATCAAGATACATAGTTGTAAATGCTATTACTACATTACATGCTGGTGATGAATTATTGGTGAATTATGGATGGCGTAGACCTCCAAGAGCACCTTTTAGATAGAGAGAGAATGTAAAATTTCTATCCATATTTAATAACTTATATATTTAATTTTATGTTTAAAGTTTACTTTTTATTCATTTATGGAATATTAATGATTTTTATTCTTGTGTGTAGATTCCAACGTATGATGTTGATGATATTCCTCCACACCATTCACAATTGCCAATAACACCTCATTTATCAGAAGCTTCTATGAGGAGGCTACGCAAAAATGCTCCTGTGGAATATGCAAGGTTGAAAGACCTATATTCAAAAGAAGATAAAGTACAGGATTTGTGCGACAATGATGACGATGATGGCATGACAGATTTTATTGACGATTGGTATCAAAATGACAGTGAGAGCATTGATATTTCTAAAAATGAGAAATATCTTCGAGAGGAATGTCTAAAGCATGTATACGAAGGAGGTTGTTTGACATGACTAAGTGCGAGTTTACTTATTCTCAATCTTCAAAATCGTTTTGGATGAAGTAGTGTATCTGCTTCGACACTATTAAGGTATAATTTTTAATTCTCAATCTATTTATATATATACATGCATAAATATATACATATAAATACATGAATACATAGACATACACATATATATACATGAATGTATACACACATATACGCACATACACATGTTATGAGAGAAAAGTTAAATTATACATACATGTATCGAATGAAGATATTTTGTCCATCTAGTCTTTGGAATTGTTCGCCCAACCTTTAGAATCTTCCTGACACGTATGCTTCTCCTATTCTAGTCGACTTAATACCTGCGCTGCTAACTCTTTTATGAACTTTGCATACAAATATTAAGTATGAGTTAGCTATGGAGGTATTAAGTTGTTTGAAAAATAGGAGAAGTAAATTTATCTCAAAGATTTTGAAGGAACATACATACATACATACATACACATATATACACAGATACACATACATATATATACATACATATACACATATAAAACACATATATACACACACATACATATGCATATGTATACGCATGCACATGCATATGCATATACACATCCACATACACATACACATAAGCATACACATATAAAATTATATGCGTATATATACATATATATATATATATATGTATATTTATTTATTTATTTTATTAATATGTCTTTTTTTCATGAACTTACAGGTTATTATCTGAAATTTTTTTACCAAGTCATAATATTCTTCCTACCTCACATGATGAAATGAAGAAGATAATAAAAAATCTTGTATAGATTATCAATGTATACATGCATGTCCTAACGATTGTATTTTATATAGAGGTGAATATGCAGACTCTTGGACATGTCCAAAATGTCAATCTCCTCGATATAAGGATGAAGAAGGTAAAATCCCAAAAAAGGTATTGAGACATTTTCCATTGGCTCCATGGATTAGACATATGTTTCAAAGCCCCAAATTATCAAAGCTTTTGACATGGGGACATGATCAAAAAAGTACTCATGGAATAATCAGAATTCCTCATGATACTGTTGCTTTTCAACATATTGATTCTACATGGCTTGATTTTGCACAAAATCCACAGAATCTAAAGTAAGGAGTTGCATTAGATGAGGTTAATCCATTCTCCATGAAATCCAGTAAATGGTCAACATGGCCAATGGTAGTCATAAACTACAATCTTCCGCCATATCTTAGCATTAAAAAGAACATTTAATGTTTTCACTTTTAATCCCAAGAAAAAGACAAGTTAAAGATATGAATATATATCTTGTTCCTCTCATTGATGATCTCCAAGAGTTATGGAGAGGTATTAATGTCATTGATGTATCGAAAAGCATCAAT